>JAEQBA010003158.1:247685-264441 GCA_019434445.1 Phalangium opilio
AAAAAAAGCACTTGTTTCTATCTTAAGAAAAGAAATCGAAAAAGAGAAAATTTCCTTTGTATTGAATGTGTTCCCAATACAAAGACAATTTCCCAAAGTTTCCATCCCTTCAATTTGAAAGCGCGCCAAATAAAATGTCCAATAAAGAAAAAGTGGGCGTCAAAAAGTACCACGTGGCTTAAGAGGAAGTGACGTCCATTTGGATTGAGAGAAAATTTTCGAAGTATCCGAATGACGATAAGGATTGGGGTTAGAGAATGCGGTTTGTTCGGTTAACTCCGAATGAGCCCGATCCGAATCATAAGGATTCGGAGTGATCCGAATGATTTTCGACTTTTAGAGAATAGCCTCCCTGGAATGTTAGACCATTATGTTCAAAGGCCAGATGATTTAGAGGCAGTAACGTTAGCTCAATTTGCGGCTTGGTATGAGTTTTCCAAAAGTCGTAGAGTTTCGAAAACTCAAAGTCATATTGATGACGGTGAGAACGATGAAGTTCAATGTGGTAAATGGTTAAAACTGAAAAATGATTCAGGGTTTATTAGAAAACGTGGTCATTCTAAAGTTATAAGGTATCGTAGATTCAATTTAGTGAAAGAACCCGAACAGTATTATCGTGAGCAAATCATGTTATTCTCGCCATGGCGTGATGAGAGTAGAGATATTTTGACAAAGGATGTAAAATCTGAGTATGAGCTTAGACTTGAGATTATAACGGAATCTAGAAAAGAATTTCATAATGAAATTGACGAAGTAGCTATTGAACAGGCTGTGAGAGATTTTAAAAGTGAAGCTATTGAAGCTGATCTTACTAATTAACCTGAATTGGAACATCAAAATGAAATAGATAGGTCTTTAATTGTTGAAGATTCTGAATTTATAATTAATACAGTGGAAGAGGCAATAGGAAATATTAACAGAGATATTCTTGATGGTAATGCGGAAAAAACTGTTGCTCCATCAGTCACGTTAGTTAATGATTCAGAATACAATGCCCTTGTTAGAAAGCTAAATTTGAAACAGAAAGAAATATTTTATGAAGTTCTGCACCATTTAAAGTGCAAAGAAACGCCTTTACGGCTATTTGTTACAGGAGGCGCTGGTGTTGGAAAAAGCGTTTTGATAAGTGCCGTATTTGAATCTGTTACTAGATTTTACAATAAGCAACCAGGGTCTAATCCCTCGGAGGTTAAAGTTCTGCGATGCGCACCTACGGGCAAGGCTGCCTTTAATATAGGTGGGGCGACTTTGCATAGTACCTTTTGTCTACCCGTTAGTCAATTTGCCGGAAACATTTCCAGATTAGAAAGTGAAACTCTTCACAATTGTAGGTTGATGTATGGTCAAGTGAAATTGGTAATTATTGACGAAATATCAATGGTTGGTGCGAAGGTTTTTAACCGAGTAAACTCTAGAATGCAAGAGATAATGGGTTGCCCAGATTATTTCGGTGGTGTGTCTGTACTTTTAGTTGGAGATTTTAACCAACTTAGACCCGTCCGGGATCATTTCGCTTTTCAAAGTCAAAGTGATAGTGACAATCCATATGCGTCTTTAATTGGAAACCCAATATGGGAGGAATTCCAATTTAGTGAGCTTGAAGAAATTATGAGGCAAAAAGATGATAAGAGGTTTGCGGAAGCTTTGAATAGAATGTCTGTGGGAACTATGAATCAGGATGATATTGACTTATTCGAAAGTTTAGAAGTAAACAGAGAGCGTGTACCGCCAAAAGAAGCGATACATCTTTTCCCTACTTACGTTGAAGTCAACCAATTTAACCAAGAGACTCTATTAAAGATGAGTATGGAAAAGTGTATTTCATTTTCAGTAGATGTTGTAAATGGTGATCTTAGTAGCGAAGTTAAAAGTAACATTCTTTCCCAAATTCAAACGTTAGCAACGTCTGATACGTATGGTCTCCCTAATGAACTAACACTCGCTTGTGGTGCGAGATATATGATGACTAACAACGTCGATACGTCTGATGGACTTACGAATGGTGCGACAGGTTGGTTAAGGAAGATAGAGTACGGCACTAATAGGCTCGGGGAACAAATTCCGTTCAGGGTTTGGATTGAGTTTGCTGATGGTAATGTTGGGAAGTTGTTGAGGCAAAAGTGTCTTGGATTGTACGAGCAGAATAACTATAACAGGAATTGGACTCCTGTCGAGAAGGTTATTAAGGCATTTAGTAGAAAATGGAGGCAAAATAATGTTTCAGTCTCTAGGAGACAGTTTCCTTTGGTAATTTCTATTACGATACACAACAGTCAAGGCGATACATACTCGTCCGTAGTAGTGCATTGTAATCCCAGAAAAAAATTAGAGAGAACTCATTTATATGTTGCTTGCACTAGGGCGAGAAACGCCTCCGGTTTGTATTTTGAGGGTAAATTTCAAGTTCCAAATGCGCCTAAAAACAATCAAGTAGAATTGGAACTTCGAAGATTACGAGATACAAAGAGTATTGCATTACCGTTTTTGAACGAAAAGGTGTACATTTATGTTCATAATGTGCAATCCTTAAACGCACATTTGGAAGATATTTTAGCAGACACGGTAATAATCAATGCCTAGTTATTATGCTTTGTTGAAACGTGGAAGAAAGATACCGATTATTTTAGTGTGCCATCCTTTAAGGAAGTGGGAGGTATTTATCTGCCAAGAACGGCACGTAGAATTGCGTTTGGTTCTTCCATTTATTTAAAAGGCACACCCGAAAATGTAGTTAACGATTTGGATAATAGGGTTTTGAGAACCGATAGACCTTTCAGAAATTCGCATGTGGAACGTGGCTGGTTGGATGTTTCCATTGAAAATGAACCGATGACTGTTGTTTTGTTGTACAAACCGCCCGGAGCGAGTTTGAGATCAGTTTTTGAGGATTTTAATCCTTTATTCGATATTAGATACGATGCCTCTGTTCCGACAGTTGTAGTTGGAGATTTTAACATACAATTTTTAAAAAGTAAAACGGCCCTGAAAATGTTCTTTGATTCTTTTAACATGTCTCTACTGCCGGGTCTTGAAGAGAAAATTTCAACTGACTATCATTGCCAGTGAGATTTAGCGTTCGGAAACAAACTTTTTCAAGACAGATTCGAGGCCTCTTACAGAGAATCGTACTATTCTTATCATAAAGGAATATGTTTCGTTAAAAAGAAATAGCTGTAGAAGTTTAATATACCGTTATGGTTGGTGAACCTCCTAGCTGTAGAAGCTTTGTATTATAACCCTGTGAAAGTCCTAGCTGTAGAAGCTTTGTATTATAACCCTGTGAAAGTCCTAGCTCTCGAAGCTTTGTATTATAAATCCGTGAAAGTGCTAGCTCTCGAAGCTTTGTGTTATAAATCCGTGAAAGTCCTAGCTCTCGAAGCTTTGTATTTAAATCCGTGAAAGTTCTAGCTCTCGAAGCTTTGTGTTATAAATCCGTGAAAGTTCTAGCTCTCGAAGCTTTGTATTATAAATCCGTGAAAGTCCTAGCTCTCGAAGCTTTGTATTATAAATCCGTGAAAGTCCTAGCTCTCGAAGCTTTGTTTTATAAATCCGTGAAAGTCCTAGCTCTCGAAGCTTTGAATTATAACCCTGTGAAAGTCCTAGCTCTCGAAGCTTTGTATTATAACCCTGTGAAAGTCCTAGCTCTCGAAGCTTTGTATTATAGCCCTGTGAAAGCGCTAGCTCTCGAAGCTTTGTATTATAAATCCGTGAAAGTCCTAGCTCTCGAAGCTTTGTATTATAAATCCGTGAAAGTCCTAGCTCTCGAAGCTTTGTTTTATAAATCCGTGAATGTCCTAGCTCTCGAAGCTTTGAATTATAACCCTGTGAAAGTCCTAGCTCTCGAAGCTTTGTATTATAACCCTGTGAAAGTCCTAGCTCTCGAAGCTTTGTATTATAGCCCTGTGAAAGCGCTAGCTCTCGAAGCTTTGTATTATAGCCCTGTGAAAGCGCTAGCTCTCGAAGCTTTGTATTATAGCCCTGTGAAAGCGCTAGCTCTCGAAGCTTTGTATTATAACCCTGTGAAAGCCCTAGCTCTCGAAGCTTTGTATTATAACCCTGTGAAAGCCCTAGCTCTCGAAGCTTTGTATTATAACCCTGTGAAAGCCCTAGCTCTCGAAGCTTTGTATTATAACCCTGTGAAAGCCCTAGCTCTCGAAGCTTTGTATTATAACCCTGTGAAAGCATTAGCACTCGAAGCTTTGTAAAGTCAGCCGTAATCAATGGTTGATGGAAATCCTAGCTCTCGAAGCTTTGTATTATAACCCGAAAGGGTTAGTGATAGTCCTAGCTCTCGAAGCTTTGTATTATAACCCGAAAGGGTTAGTGATAGTCCTAGCTTTCGAAGCTTTGTATTATAACCCGAAAGGGTTAGTGAAGTCCTAGCTCTCGAAGCTTTGTAAAGTCAGCCGTAATCAATGGTTGATGGAAATCCTAGCTCTCGAAGCTTTGTATTATAACCCGCAAGGGTTAGTGATAGTCCTAGCTCTCGAAGCTTTGTAAAGTCAGTCGTAATCAATGGTTGATGGAAATCCTAGCTGTATAGGAGCTTTGTATGATGAAAGAGGTATCTTTGAAAGTAATGCATAATTAGTGGCGTAGCGTGAGGGGGTGAAAGGATCTCTATTCTAGGGGATTAGACTGTACTGTTTAGTCGAAACTTGAAAGCGCTTACCTAACATTGTAATGCTGATAATATTCATCAAAGCTGCTATAAGTATGCGAGTTGAGAGAAAATTCTCGGAATTGAAATGGATCAAATGTATTAGTCTTCAATGTCTAAGTCGAGATTAACAAATCTCCTTATCTTGACAATCGAACAATAGGTATAAATCAACTTTTATCACCATACTAAAGACTTGGACGAACTACCATTGGCTGATCGTGCGCAACTCTGGTTTCAGCACGATGGGGCACCGCCGCACTTTGGCCGTCAAGTGCGGGCATATCTAGACGAGACGTTTGGCCCAAGATGGATTGATCGAGCGGGACCCACGCCTTGGCCTGCCAGATCGCCAGACCTTACACCACTCGACTACTTCCTTTGGGGCCGCGTGAAGGATTTAGTTTACGCAACGGAAGTCCCTGACGAAGAAACCCTTCGCGCGAGGATCTTTGGTGCGTTTGACATCATCAGGCAAAATGGCGAGACAAGGAGGGCATGCTTTTCCATACGGCTATGCGTAGACCATGAAGGGGGACATTTCCAGCAATTCCTATAAGAATCCGCGAGAGGAATGCTCGACCACTTCGCCCTCGCCTGGGAAATGCTTTGGTTCATTCCTAGCTTCCTGCATTACTTCTGATTGCCGCGGTTACATTACTGGAGACTGAGTTTTGAGAATCGAATGTGAGAACATCTAGTCAGACTCTCATTCCTTCCAAATTCCAACTGACTTTACAGTTAGTTGCAATCCGGCCACGAAAGCAAACAAAAGCCAGCGATTCATCAAGTTTTGAGAATCGAATGTGAGAACATCTAGTCAGACTCTCATTCCATGAAGCAAAACACGCTACACCGCCAAAAACTGACATTTAGCTGATTTCTTAATTTGGCTTCTGACTTTACAATTTTAACGTTACATTGCCCATGTGTTCCGTAACTTCTTACTCCATTGACGATCAAATTGTTAAAATTAGGTTTTGATCCACTTTAAACAAAAATACGTGTAATTTTGCTTGAAAAGCTTCACTTCTTTTTGCGATTCTCAGAAGAGAGTGGAAATAAAACATTAATCCTTTGTTGATTGTTTGTTAGGTTTTTCTCAATCCGGCAAGAATCTTCCCATTTGGTCATTTTTAATTAAATTTTCAATGCATTTTCCCCATTGGGTTAGGTTTTTCTCAATTCGGCATGAATCTTCCCATTTGAACCCATTTTCAAGCTTACATTGGTGGAGGACTTCGTTATGAAGTTCACGGGGAAGTAAATCGCGCGCGCGCGATAACTAAACACGCGAGTCCCCTTAAAAAATGTATTCAACCCGCTGGGCTTTTGATTAATTTAATTGGGTCATCCGTAAATGATTCTTATCATAACTTTTAAACGGTGGCCTGGATGACATAATGCCATAGAACATTTTCGACTTAAAATCGCTCATACAACCCGCAGTAGTTCGGTTATACCACCATTTTAGAATCACCCTGTATTTATATACTCCTGTTATATACTTTCGCAATACACTTGATATATACTCTTGCTATATACTCTTAATAACATTATCATAAATTGTTAGTCTCGCCACTAGTATACCCTGATCTATTCCACTAGTGCGCGCCACCTATAGCGAATAACGAGGTTTCCTCATAAAGGAGCTAGCTACTTTGTAGTCAGTTTATATTGGACACTTGATGAGCACAGTGAATAAATATTTTATTATAATAATTCTGTCGAGTTACAAAACATAAGTGGGTTTTCCCAGAACCTTGTTTTAGACGTACGAGTGGTTTTTTTTGGTTCGAATTAGCCATTAGTAGTTTTGCATAAATTGGTAGTAATGAAAATTAGAGATACGTTTAGGACATTTCATGTTTTTTTAATTGGGGAGACTAGAGATTAAATAAAGATTTATGATTTGAAAGTGAACTTTAAAATTACCGAGATAAACGCTAAGGTAAAAGAAACCCTTTCAGTTCTATAAGCTTGAAAAACTGATAAGGAAAGTTGAGTTTTTCGTTAGAAAGGAAACAAGATCTTCTCGTAAAGGTATGTTCTAATGGAAATCGTGTCTTACAGATTTTATTCTGAACTAAACGTTATATAAGGCAAAGCTAGTGGTATGCATCAGAGAATAAAATTTAACATAGAACTTATATATTCTTTGTAAGTAATGATTTGAAACCTAGGATTAGTGGATGATTACATATTTTGACAATGTAGAGACAACTATTCAATGACTTAAGCCTCGTTAGACAAAACAAAGCGAAAAAATGTTTGTCTAGTATTTCGATATTGAGTCGTCTTTTCCCCGACTCGGAGAGGTAATATTTTGGTTTTCCCAACTTGTTGTCTGTGTGTGTCCGTCCATTGTTACACTAGTGCGTCGCGTTAGCAGTTAGCCTTGTGTTGATGTGTTAAGAAATCATACAGAACCTTAATATTCCCTTTTTCCATAATATAAAGTGAATATGTGGAAGTATTTTTCGTAATTAAGATGCATTTAGTACTTTTGTAGCTTTAAAGCTCTGTTTCATTTTGATATTCCAAAGATTTTTTTAATATTGTTATTTGAAATGATTGTTTATATATTGCTTAAGCTATACTACATCTGTATATAGAATAATCCTTGGTTTAATGACTTCATGAAGAAGACTAAGACCTAGACTCCGGCGGGTATAACAAGTATTATCCGCAATTGGCTTAGTGAAACAAATTGTAAATAATTGAGGCCTGAGGTGAAGTAACTTTTGGCTTGATTTTCGTGTCTGAAATGAAGAGACATTAACGGTTCAGAGTGAGCCGAAAGTTAAATACACTCTTAAATAATCAGGTGAAGATTTTATAATAGAAGAAAAGATCATGGTGGCAATTAGATTAGTAAAAGGGCTAATGGTAAACGGGTAGTAGCTACAGACTTATTATTCTCTTTATGGTGCGCATTGACTATTAGTGCGCCTAGCTACAATTTAGCTTTGGTGTTATTTAACGTTAACATTCATGTTGGCAAACTAAGAATATTGTTGAGGTGAGACGAGACGATAGTGTTTACACTGAAAACCAGTTGTGAATGTAGCTATCAGAATATAGGGTAAACAGTTGAAGCGTAGACTTCATTTCCTGTTCTTTTCCCCATTGACTGATTTCCATGTGTCCAAGATTTATCCTTATTGGATGTAAAATGTCGTCTGCTTTACTGTACATTCGCTATGTTTGGAATACTGCTTCAATATTTCGTAAATTTTTACTTCAAAAAAGTGAAATAATTCCATATCTAGGTAAATAAGTTTGTAGTAGTAGACCTCTTGACTCGGAGAGGTAATATTTTGGTTTTCCCAACTTGTTAAAATTTTAAATTAAACATACTTAAAATTAATTCTTCTTAATAACAAAAAATGATCCTAGATTATAGTGTAAAGTTTTATTTAAGACCGTTCCCAAAACTAACCAACGTATAGTTTTTCTAAATCACGAGTAGCCGATTTGTTTTTTCCGAAAAATTTCACATGTTATTTCTATGGGAAAAATTCCTGTTTTTCGTAAAAAAGGTGTGATTAATTTTATGGAAATGAAAATCACCCTTAGCAACTTTATTTTTTATAAAATAAACTAATTAATGGATCTCTTTGGAATTTTAACCACATATTAAGGGCCCGAATTGTAGTTCTGTGTAAGTTTTTCAAAACAGTTAATGCAATACAAAAAAACTACATCCAAACAAAAAACCCTCATTATACATTAAGAGCAGTATGAAGTCTAATCTAAGAGAGCTACCGCTCTCTCAGAATTAAAAATCGGCTTATTCAGGGAAATAAAATAACTATTCATTTGACTAACAATGAGATATCCCGGACGGACCCCCAATTTTGTAAGGGAAGAAAATGTTTTTCTAGTTGGTAGGTTGTTTTTCAAATATATCCACGCAATGACTGATGGTCTCCTTACAAAGGTTACTTCAAAATGTCCGGTTCACTGCTAAGTTTTCACTATTGGGATTTGCGGAGTTGAGATAGAATAGGTCGTTGTCTACGGGATTATCGTTGCTTGATAAAATTAGAAAAGATAAACAGCTTGGTTTAAGGGTTGCCAAAGAACATAATATTTTAATTCTAAAAGAATTATCACACCTTAATAATTATCAAATGTAAACGTACGTACGCTACCTTACAAGTATACATACTAAGGAATCTTAAAGATTCTGTTTTACAAAGAAATAATAAAAATTATAAAATAACCCGATTAAACGGGGGGTACTTAAGTTCAGCATCGGTCCGATTCATCAAGGTTCAGTATCCAAGAATATGGTGGTTCTTTTGATTTTCCGCGCACCAAGAGCGATTCCGAGCCGTGCACAAAAGAGATTTTCCTTAGTATCATATTTTTCGCGCGCAAAATAACAATCCGTGATACGGGCGCGTTTGGGTTCTTAAAACGGGTCGTTCCTGAGGTTTCGGTCACTCGACCGGCGAAACAAACATTGATGGGTGCGGGCCCATTTTTCTAAGTACGGGAACCTTTGACTACAAGTGAGTCCGATCCTTCTCCGTGGACGTCCAAAAATAGAATGTCTTGTTCATTTCATTTCGACCTGGTCCTCCCGATGTCTTTATTTTTCGGACCTATTCTTCTTGACCTCGTGACGTCTTCATCTACGTCAAGGGTTTTCTCCGTAGGTCAGAGGTGTTTACCAAAAATCTTTCACTTGGCAATATACAGGTGTTTTACTAAATTTATATAATGGAGTAGGTTTGGCAACCCTGTTTTCTAGATATTTTCAAAAGGGACATTCAGTGTTTAAAAGGGGTGAAATCGAATGAAAGGGGCTACTATTGCAGTATCCCAAAAGATAATCTCAGCGGAACGAATGGACAAAGGCGAAGCAACCTCTGCAGCAGGTCAACCGCGCCCGTTGAGCATTGAAATCGTTATTCAAAATAAATTGTTATTCAGCTGTTGAATTTGAACGACCAGCATTCAGGGATCCCGTGGCCAAAGAACATTTATAGATTTCATGGGATTAAATTTGAACTTTTAAGAAATGTGTTTTGAAATACTTTAGAAGCGTGAATTTAAAATTTCGAAGAATTTAGGCTAAACCAACATGAATATTGAGAAATTTTGAAATTATAATAAATTGGGCGTTACAAAGTGTGAGGGAGAAGGAAAGTGGAAAGGAGGAATTCGGGAAAAACTGAGGTATTTTTAAGAGAGTATGAGATCTCGTATTTAACTTATAGAAAAATGCATGCGCAACGTATTGGTAATTGAAAGTAATCTGGGTTTCTAAGTGTCCATTCAACATTCGCCACGTACACGATGTGACTTGTAACCGGTGAAAGAGAGAAAGAAGACGCGAGATATTTCAACACATTGAAAAACCTACTCCAGCCCTTTTTCCAAGACAAGATTTTTCTTTTGTTTGGGAGTTACTAATGAAAGAATAGTCGCTGATGGGCGTAATTGAAACCATACTTCACGCCCTCTGCAGGTCTTACTAGCTTTCATGAATAAATCTCGAGGGGCTACTCACTTCCCCAAAAAATGTACACCAGATTTCTTATTTCCAAATATTTCCGATTTATTTCTATTACTTTATTTCCCGATATTTCTCCTAAAATTTCCTATATTTTCACAATATTTCCCTTAAATTTCGATTATTCCTTTGTATTTCTAATATTTCTCAGTATTTCTATTATTTTTGTATTTTTTTATTTCCCGATATTTCTCCTAAAATTTCCAACATTTTCACTATATTTTCTTTAAATTTCCAATATTTCGATTATTCCTTCGTATTTCCAATATTTCCGATATTTCTCATTATTTCTTAATATTTCCGATATTTCTAATTATTTCCTAATATTTCCGATATTTCTCATTATGTCCCAATATTTCCGATATTTCTCATTATTTCAGATATTTCCCTATATTTCCGATATTTCTCAATATTACGATATTTCTCGAAATATTGAAATATATTTCTTAAGGCTTGTACACCATATTTCGTAAGTGGCTAGCCCCTCGATAAATCTGTATTAATTCTGCAGAATATTCCTTCAAAAAATAATAAAAGTGGCATATTAATTGAATATCTGATGAAATATATTAAAACTCGAAAGTGCCTTTGTATAATACCTTGACAAAAGTTATTTTACTTATCCCTTACTATCACTATTTGTTCGCACTACCCGTTTTAAATAAAGCTAGAATTTATTCATTTTTGTTAATTTCCTGATTGTCCCAAAATCATCAAAATATTCACTGTTTAGTTGTAAAATATTGCTGCTCAGTTTATGATGAATACAGATTAGAAGCGATATTTCGAAAATATTTTACAAGAACCTTTACAGGTTACAAGAAAGTCTAAATTTGAATATCGTAAAATATTTTAGGATAAGATTTTCGGCGATTTGTGCGTTTAAGAGATTTAAATATTGGGATGATCTTTTTAATATGTCTTTGAAACAATGCAATCCATTTGGTCCAGGATATAACCACAAGGATAAAAATTATGACAAAATGCACATTGCTTTTCGGTAAGTAAATAAAAATGCTTAATTAATTCTGGGCACATTTAGTTAAATCTTTATTTTTTCCAAAGGAAATACCGTAACGCGAGACTGTATCAAAAAAAAGAATTTTTTATTGCATGTAGCTAAATAGTTCCCAGTTCCCATTTTAAAAACACCAAGAGTTAATCTTCTTATAACAAACATAATTTTCGATTCTTATAATTCAATAAATATTTTACTTTAAAATAATATTTATTTATAAATGTTTTTGGAAAAAATATTAACCAACAGATGAATTTAGTTGTTCAGAGGAATTTATCGACTTTATGTTAAATTTTTAAAAGCGTGATATACTGCACTTGTGGTTTCCAGTATCAGTTTGATGCCCAAAGTACACTTGCTAATAACAGACCCTTAAAAATATGCGCCTACTTGTTGTTTTTACCTCAAATCATCCATTTCCAGTAGCTCTGGTCCTTCATGATTGGTCAGAATCTTTGCCCACTTAGTCAATAGTTTTATTTTACTAACGCTATGAGCAGTTGACAAAAAAACTTGTTGCCAGACGTTTTTGAAGGCATTCTGTCCAAGCAGGTAAAAAACTGTCATTTTAGATTTTTTCCGGACAAAACAGACAAGTTCAGGCATCGGATCTTTTTTTCGTCTCGGAGTCTAGATTTAACAGTATAATCTGGCATGTCCAACGCTCAGCCTCCGCCAAGTTGTTTCGTTGCCTATTATTAACATTGATAGAAAACAAAAGAGGTTACCTTATACGATATTTAAAACAAAAAATTCTTCGCGTATTGAAAAACAGAAGTGAAGACGAGATTAATGTGAACTGACCGAAACTAACATACTAGTTTCAAAAACCAGTGCTTCCAAGAAAAAACAATCTCAGAGGCGAAAATTTCTATCGGCCTATTAGTCAATAATCCATTAAAAACCACGATTTTTTTAAACTTTCTTAATTCAAGATTGATGCGAAATCTGAGAGAAATAGGCGCTATAACTGTGAATCCAATTTTTGTGCTCACTGATAGGGGTGAGGGAGTCTTCGACTGCCCGTTTTCCCAGTGAAACGCGCTTACTGGTTATCGGCCGTGGTTCCCCCACCCCCCGTTTTCACTCGTTCTGGGAGATTCTTAGCCGCGCACATCGTCATTTGTTTTAATTTTTGTTAAAGGCTTAATGCGTCGCGCTGCATTATTTTAGTGCTTTAACGGAACATTTATCATTATTTTATTTTTTATTAACAGTAAATTATGGTTCTTAGATAAAACTGAAGTAAAGGTAACGGTGTTTTACTCTTTCCCTACACCACTTGATCCGTGTTTAAGATAGATAAAAGCCTGTGGGAGGGTCGAAATAACGCCCGATTAAATTAAAAATATCTCTTCATGTGCATTGAACACGTAATATAGGCGGCGTTGCATGAAAGGCCAAAGCTAGCATGAAAAACCCGGTATATTTTGAATTGGATTTGCGTGGTCACGTGATGCGCGTGCACGAATCTCTTATCGGAGAAGCCGAAACCTGAGCTCTAAGAACGGGTGGTCGAAGACTCCTTCACCGCCAAATCCTCCTAGCGTTAGCTGTGTAACGGCTCAGGTTGGGTAGGACGGCAACAACGGGGGAGGAATAGTCCGACGCATTGGTGATTGTTCAAGAAGGGCTGCAGATGAGCCAATTACAATTGAGTCCTTCTATTCCTCCCCATCATCCTTGGTTTTATTTACTCCTAAGACTAAGAGCTAGTTTCATTACTGACGTTAAACAGGCAAGAAAGAGAAATTTCTATTGAACGTTTTTAATGTTTGAAAAGGGTATTTTTAGTATAAAAAAACCCAAGTAGAAATTAGGTTAGGAACAAATTGCTCTTCTTAACAACAACAAAATGTGGTAATACCCTGTAACAAGTATACGAGAAAGAACTCCTTAAAATGAAGGTTCTAAATGTGTTTGATTGCGATCAAAATCCTAACCGGGTGGAGTTAAGCGAACAGGAAAGGGAATATTCTACTTATTATCAGGCAGTTGCCAACATGAATAAAACCAAAATAAACCTCTCCGAGCCGAGACGAATTTACTTTCTAAACACAAGTCCACCAGCCAATGAGAAAAACCGGAAATACATAGTTTAAATTGGCGAAATATTGACAAGGTCTTTAGCAAAGGCTTAAGCGTTTAACAATTTCCTTTGTATCCTCAATAATTCTAATGAGGACCTAAAATGTATCACTGAAGGGTGTATTTAACTTTCGGCTCACTCTGAACCGTTAACACCTCCTATAAGAGGAGGCGAAACAAGGTCATTTCTAGTTTAAATCTAGGGTATCTTATTTCACAGACCCAATCGTTTCAACACTTGGTGGAGAGATGAAGAATTAACACCCATATTATCTAATGAATATAAAAATTGCAATAACACTATATATATAAATGTAGTAAAGCTGGATTAAAAAGTAAACACCAAATTTCAAATGTTAATATCAAAAGATGTTTTTGGAATATTAAGATGAAACAGAGCTTTATAGCTACACAACTACTTAAAGAATCGTAATACCGAAAAATATTTAAAATATTTCCATTTAATATTCTGCAAAAAGGAAATGTTATCGTTTTGTAAGAGATCTTATCATCCTACTCGCTTTATATAAACTTTGATGTGCGTGTAGTGTTTCGATTCGGATGCAATCTTCATTACTCGTTCTATATAAACTCTCACTTGTGTCATTACATAGAAATAAGTTTATCTTAAATAATTAATTAAATATAAATGATATTAATTATTTTAATCGCCAGTAAATAACTTTAAAAGTAGTTAAATCGTTTAAAATAAAGTTGTTCCTTTTAAATTTCGAAACTTTGCTAATATTGACGTTTAAAGTGAAGGGTACCCCTCTTGCCCGCTTTCTTCAAATTTTGGGGTACAAATACGATTCGTTTCCATTATAATAATAGATAAATACGCATTCGCGTGAACCGATGGTGGAAGCCCTGCCATTGGGAGGCTAGACGTTTCTCGTAACCGTAGCCGATCGCCGCGTATATCTTGAAACCAAACGATGACGATGGAGAAGAAACCGGAATGGACAAAGACCTGAAGATGGTGGTGCATAGAAGCTGGTGTCAATGTGAGATTGACGAAGAACAGAAGATGGTGGTGCATAGAAGCTGGTGTCAATGTGGGTTTGACGAAGAACAGAAGATGGTGGTGCTTACGAGCCAGAAAGTACAGGCTAGTGTCCATGTGGGATGGACAAAGACTAGCAGATTGTGGTCCTTAGAAGCCAGTTAGTAAAGACCGGTGTTGGCAAATGAATGGCCAAATTTCCGTGAACCGCGAACGCGTTCCGGAAATTGGGTATTTGTTTGCTCCGATTTGTAAACTGCGAACGCGGTCACGTGGGGACTGACAGACAGACACACACACACACCCCGACACCCACACACACACACACCCATGCCTGTCGATTTTAGAACCTCTCCGTGACATACGTCACTCGGAGAGGTAAAAAAGACTTTAGTCAGTACACACTAAACGGGCGGACGCGGGAGTTTTACCAAGTGGTTTTACGAGGTTCATGGCACTAAAATACTACATAAAAGGATTTGCTTCTTTCCTCCCCTGTTTTTAAAGTTTGTAGGGTTTGGTTTCGTCTGCTCCGCGTTCTGTTGTAAAAACGTGTTTTTAGAGGAAAAGTACTTTAGAACTACTTATAAGCGTATTAAAACATTATCTTAGAACTTATAATTTTAAGATAATTTCGATTGTTTGAATATTAATTTTTAAATAGGTACCTCATTCGCGAAGACTCATAGAAATTCCTCTTTGGCTGTCAGGGCTGATTACCTAATTAATTGGACCCCTCCTTTTCGCAATCTTATGGTAAGCTGGATAGATTACTCAAATTAGAATGATGTACGATTTCCTCATTTTTACATGATTAGCCAACACACCTTATTCAACTTACGTGAATATTAAGTGTTTTCGTGAGATGTTTATGTTATTTCAGCTTTAATGACAATCTCGCTCAATATCTACTGTTCAACAATGATGTAAAATTTGCAACCCGATTAAGATTTCGATCAAAAACGCGTTTGGATGTTCATGTGAAAACCGGTATGCCCATAAAATCAAGTATCTTTCCTTTCAAGTATTTACATTGAGCTCTTAAGCGTTGCTATTGAATCACTTTTTGGTTCATTAGGGAAATATGAAGTTCAAGTGTTGTTCAGGCCTACTCTAAAGCCCCGTTTTCATCAAAGCTAGAAGCGAGAAAAATTTTCGCTAGAGCGAGAAGAGTTTGCTAGAACTTTGTCTGGCTTCTAGCAAAGGTGTTTTCATTGCCGCGGGAACCCCTCGCTATACGCGAGAAAACGCAAAACTAGAGCGAGAAAATGACGCTAGCTCCGATCTGTCAGAGACAGATATTTTCTAGCGTCCCGCTTTGCGAGAAGCGAGATGTAGCGGTCACGTGATATGGAACCACGAATCAGAAAGCAGTGGGGTTAAATTCCTTTTGAGAGAAAGGCGGCAGTTTCAACGGGTCAACATTTCGGTTTTTAAAAATGGATGGCAAAACCTCGAAGAAAGAACTTAAAGAAAAGTTAAAACAGGAAAGGGAAAGAAATAAAAAGAATGAATTTGCTAAAAGGGAGCAAATTATTAACAGTATTAGAATTAGGGATGGGTTGTGGAACCGCAAATTAAAAGAATATAGAAAAAGCCTAGGAAATTAATGAAACATTATGGGAAGAAGTAGCCACAGAAAACAACATGACAATTTCAATATTAATAACATGACAAGTAAGTTGAACAGTTTCTATTGTTTGAAAATTGACAGTGAAGGCATGGTGAAGGTTTTAAAAGTATCCTTCTAGCTTCCTGCGTTGCCATATGGGATGAACCCACCACCGTTTCTGCGAATATCGAGTTGATTTAATAGCCGAGTTTTTTAAATAGAGCCCCTTTAAAATGAATTTTTTTTCCTTAAAAACAGCTTTCTTCTACTGACCGCCATTTTAATGCAATAATAATTTGGACATTCGC
The DNA here is from genome assembly GCA_019434445.1 of Phalangium opilio. Lineage (NCBI taxonomy): Eukaryota > Metazoa > Arthropoda > Arachnida > Opiliones > Phalangiidae > Phalangium > Phalangium opilio. The sequence continues at coordinate 263,905 of JAEQBA010003158.1, forward strand.
GGAATCGCGCCAGATGACGCCACTTTCTCGCTTCGATGAAAACACCCCAGGGGGATACCACGCGCGAGAAAGCTTCAAGCATTTCTGGCGCGGGATTTGAAACTCGCGGAAACAACCCGCTCCAAGCTTCTCGCTTAGCGAGAAGTGATTTTCTAGCTTTGATAAAAACAGGGCTTAACCTACACGGTTAAAAAAAGGGTTCTCCGAGGGTTTTCAATAGAACTCTTACGTTCTTGTTGGAACGCTAAGGGTTCCCAGACGTGGATGAAGGTTCACAGTAGAACAGGAAGGTTTTAGCAGATCTTATCTAATTAAAAGGGTTCTTGTAATAACGTGGGGGTTTTAATAGATCTTTGAAGGTTCTTGAAAGAACATTCGGGTTCTTGCGAGAGCCTTCGCGGTTCGTGAACGAACATTCAGATTCTCGATAGATCCATGAGGGTTCGTGAAAGAACATTCAGTTTCTCGATAGAGCCATGAGGATTCGTGAAAGAACATTTCGGTTCGTGATAGATCCTTGAAGGTTCGTGAAAGAAC
>JAEQBA010003159.1:0-136774 GCA_019434445.1 Phalangium opilio
TCTAGAGGCCACTGTCGTTTACACACTACATAAAACTGCTATAAATAAATTCAAAAACGTAAAATCCCGTATTTAACACTCTCGGATAGAGTCGAAGTTGATCTAGCTGACTGGGGTCAATCGCCAAGTACAACGATAACACAGATACCTATGGTAGGCATTGATTGCTTTTCCCGAAAAGCTTTTGTGGTACCCATGAAAAGAAACACGCTGCCGAAGCTACGAAAGCTCTCGAAATAATCATCGAACAAAGCAAACCTAAAGCCATCTGGTCCGATTTAGGAAAGAATTTATTATTCAATACGCAAAACGTCTAAAGAAAAATAAAATCAAATACGGTTCTATGACGTCAGAAAAATTCCACTGTCCTTTTGTAGAAGATTAATTAAAACTTTAAAACATCGAATATTCAAAATGTTGACTCATTTCAATTCTCATAGATATATCGATCATTTGCCAAACATAGTTAAAGGCTACAATGCCTCTTATCACTCCGTAATAAATGATTTAGTCCCCATTTCCCCCAAAATAGTTCTCCCAAACGCTACTTATCCCAATCCCAGTTTACCCAAAATTATTTCTCTCCAATGATTTTTACCCCAAATATTTATTTCTCCCAAAATTAAAATAAGTATCTTATACATTTTCTATTATTAAAAAAAAAACCAAATTTATTGCTCCAAAAACTCTTCGGGTGTTTTAGCGCCGGTGTCCAATTGTTCTCTCAGAAATATCCGTTTGTTCTCAAGATCACGGTACTTTTTTAGAGGTGGTCTAACAGGGTGAAGACGGCTCATGGAGTCTATTTCTATTTCTTGATGGACCTCTTCTCTTTTCATAAACTGTATTAGTTCATTAGATTGGGATGAAGGGACCTTCAATGCTTTGTTCCACTTGTTTATGTGTTGCCTTCACAATCATTGGAACTCGGAATTGCGTTGAAAATGTCGACGAAACCAGAACTGAACTCTTCGCCAGATTGCTTGCGCAAAGTGGAAAAACATCCCCTTATTCGTGTGCAACAGGAATATACCTTGAATGGAAGCTAAAACACTTTTGTTCAAAGTCCACCATGAATTCTGCAGGTCTGAAGATAACCACGGATTGCGGCGATTGTTTGAATGGGCGCAAACATACGATCATAAGTTTTCGCGGATTTATCTGGAGCAATACCAATAGCTGAGGTATATTTTTTTTTCAACGATACAGTGCAATGTAAGAGTTGATAAATAGTGCTGGTGAAGCTTTGAATGTTCCATCCATGCATATGCGTTGAGCAGAACAGATTCTCCCAACCATCCGATCAGTTCCGAAAATGAGTATCTTATCTTCGTCGCCTTCGTTGAATAACAGAAAATTATGCTCAATATAGTCCTTGTCCCACTGACCGAAGAGTTCGATAGCTCCACGAGTTAATGGGTTATTAGGATGATTTTCAGCACCATTTTCTACTATTAGCGGTGTTCTTCAACATCATCGTTTGCCCACCAATAACCGGAACAAGTCGATCCTTCGAGGTTTTAACCCACTCCATCTTGATAGTGACGAATCAAACACCATACAACAATCGCATATTTGTAACCCCATTTATACGAAAACTAAAAAATTAATTAATCTAATAATTTTTTGTGCCCATCTAAAATTTACAATGTACAACGATTTTACACTAAGAATTAAAAAAGAAAGATATAACCATTTTATACTTAAAAAATCTAGATTTAGAAAGTTTTTGGGTAAGTGGGAATTGGGAGAAACGCGTTTTGTTTAAATGGGAACCAAAATATTTTGGGGTTAAGTGAGAATTGGGAGAAATGGTTTTGGGTTAATTGGGACCATACCATAAAAATGGCACCCGATAATGTTTCCCCATCTAACGTCCTGGAAGTCTACAAAAACATTTACAACCTGAATTGAGTAATAAGCCTACTAAAAATGTCAATTTCGTGTTGGTGATTTTGTAAGAATAAGTAAGCTTAAACCAGAATTTTCTAAAGGTTATGAACCTAATTTCTCGACGGAAGTATTTGTCATTTCCTCTATTCTGAGTTTCAGAAAACCAGTGTTATATCGTCTGAAAGATTTGGACGACAAGCATATAAGCGGGTTGTTTTACTCGGATCAGCTCATTCGAACAGTGGAGCCCAAACTGTTTAAGATAGACTCCATACTCAGGAAACGCAAACGTAAAGGGAATTAGAATATGTTGTATCGTTTATCGGTTTACCTAAATCACAGAACTCTTGGGTAACAGCCGAAAATGTCGAGAAAATCTGAATTCTATTTAACGCTACCTAGCGACACTAGTATGGATATCTACCCTAATAACACTATGGGTAGTTACATCACTAAACTACCGGATCCTATTAATTTACAAGGACAGTGGGAAATTTCGTTAGTAGAGATAATATATACAACAGCTTTTACAATGTAATATACAAAACCAATAAGAGAAAAACACCTGAAGATTCATTGGATGATGGCAACTTTAAAAAACCTAAAAACACCAAGTCATGTGACTAAACATACCAGGTTGAACGAAAGGTGCAAAACTGACCAGATACGAAATCTATCAGTTGCCTAATATACCGGCTGGTCATTACAAATCACTAAACCACGTTGTGGAAACTATCAATACTTCCAAAGTATGCGAAAAAACAGCTTCTTTATTTCATATTAATGAAACGACGGGACATGTAAAACTAAAAACCGATGCCTCTGGTGATACAAAAATTATCTTCAAGACCCACAAATCATTAGCCGACATCTTGGGGTACAAAGACCATCTCAATATACAAGGTTGAGCGATAGACCTGCCAGGCTAAACTACCACGTACCACCTCAATTATATATTTATTGCGACCTGGTAGAAGGGGAAATTGTCGGTAACATCCACGCCCCCCTCTTACATATTATACCCATCGAAGACAAGAAACACGGGGATACCGTGTGCCTTACTTTTGTCTCACCCCATTACGTCCCTTTGTCAAAACATTATATTAGCGAGGTCGGCATTTATATAAAGGATCACATGGGTGAACCGGCTTTATTTCAGTTTGGACTGTTGCACTGTAAAGTTCATTTAAGATGCGCAAGTCCAACGCGCTAGATAACAAAAGATGTGTCTACACGGATTATTATACTCAACAAGCGATGTCAGGTGGTGGTCTGACTTTTTACGTCGGCAAACAGGGACAACACGGCCACGGCCAAAACGGGGAAGGCATTGGCTCGTTCTTGAAATCTTTCGGTAGATACGTATCACCTTTCTTATTTAAAGGGGCAAAGTTCCTTGGTAAACAGCTTCTGGGCACATCTTCAGAGATTATAAACGATGTCGCCGCTGGAAAGGATCTGAAAACTTCCGCTAAAAGAAGGTTCACCGAAACGCTGGATGATGTACAACAACAATACGGTAGAGGAGGGGGTGGCAAACAAAGAAAAGACTAGCTAAAAAGAAAAAATACCAAAGAGAAAAAATCTATAAAACAAAGCAACAAACAAATTTAAATCAGATAAACGTAAACTTTCATTCAAAACGGTTCGCGATATTTTCTCTCCCTAAAAAATGACCGAAGCTTGCAGTACTGGTTTCGATATTTTCGCCACCCCTCCCCTTCAAACGGCCATCGAAAATTCCAAATGGGTTCCGTATCAACCTTTGACTTCCTTGAAAGGTGACCAACCTATTGAATTTGAAGTAACGTCTAGCGGTAGCGAATACGTGGATACAGCCTTAACAATGCTGTACACCAGAACTAAAATTGTAAATGAGGATGGAACCGCTTTAACAGCCACTGACGAGGTTGGACCCGTAAATAATTTCCAACAGTCAATTTGAGCGTGTCGATTTGGAGCTGGGCGATTGCGCAACAACACCCGCTGCTAGTAACTACGCGTACACGGCTTTGCTTTCGGCTCTGACGTCATACGGTCCGGCGGCTAAAGAATCTCATTTGGGGGCTTCTTTGTTTTACAAAGATACAAGTGGAAGCATGGATTCGCTTACAGAAAATATGGGTTTTGTTAAACGACAGAAACTTACAGCATTATCCGAGGAAGTTGAGATGTATTCCAGCCTTTACGTAGACATGTTTAATATCCCTCGATATCTGATAAACGGCGTTTCTATGAAATTAAAATTACACAGAAGCAAACCTAATTTTTGTCTTATGGGTAAACTTCCCGCGGCAGGGACTGGTTATAAACCCGTCATCGTGGAAGCCATATTATACGTCTTAAAGTTGCAATTAGCCCCTAAAATTCTAATTGCTCATGAACAAGCCTTAAGTATTAAACCAGCCCAATATAGTTACACTAGAACGGAAACTAAAATGTTTACAATTTCGCCTAATATCTTAAACACATCAATCGGAAACATCTACCTGGGTACCCAGCCCTCAAGGATTACAGTAGCTATTAAAAGCATACCGCTTACAATGGAACATTGGATAGTAACCCTTTCGACTTTGGACATTGGAATGTCAATCATCTAGCAGCATTCATCAATTCCGAACAATACCCATCCAGAGCCTTAAGACCCAACTACAGTAAAAAGCAATTTGTCCGAAGCTATTACACTTTATTTTCGGGGTCAAACTGCCACTACAATGACAAGGGGAACAATATCTCTATGGACGACTTTGCCTCGGGTTACGCCATTTACTGTTTAGACTTAACACCTGACGGTTACGCGAGTCATTCAGATCATTGGAGTCCCACGAAGCAAGGACAATTAAGATTAGAATTGGGATTTGAAAAACCCACACCCACTACTCTTAGTTGTATCGTATTAGCCGAATTCCAGGCTTTGTTACAAATAGATAAAAATAGAAACGTGTCAATCGTTTGTTAAACAAATAATGAACGCCGATCAGATAACACGCTTTCTACAATTCACACCACATTTCCTAGGTGTTTACCCAAGGGATTTATTACCCGAAAAAATTGACAAGTTTCCTTCATCTATTATAATAAATTTAGACAATCACTATAAAGACGGGTCCCACTGGGTATGCTGTTACTTTGATGGAAACAGAATGGGTTATTATTTTGACTCACTGGCTTTAGGGAAATTTCTCCCCTCGATTAAAGAATTTGTTAAAAGAAATTCAAGAAAATGGTCCTTTAACAAAAGAAGACTTTCAAAACTTGTCAAGTTCGACATGCGGACTAAAGAGCCACAAATCATTCATGAAGCAGTTTGGACGAGATCGGTTGAAAAATGACGTCATTGTTACAAACATGTTGAAGCGCGCCCGTAAAGATTAACTTAATCCTTTTGTTAGAAATACTCTTTGTAATCTCTTTTGTATTTTTAAAAAATAAATGTGTCATCCTTTTTTTAATACTGTTTTCTTTTATTTCATATATTAAGGAAGGGGGAAAGTAAAAAGGGGGTAGTAAATTTAAGGGGGATATAACTCAGATATTCCTATAAGAATTTTCATTCAGCATCATGAACTCCGAGCTGCAAAGATATCATTCTTTTTACTCCTGGCCACAAGATGAAAACTACAAAAAAGCTTTAAGCAGAGCGGGGTTTTATTCGTTACATACTGATGATCTAGTACAATGTTTCGAATGCAACGGGATTTTGCTAGCATGGAAACCGACCGATAATCCTTACGAAGAACATTTAAAACATTTCCGCAAATGTAATTTTATCAGAGGTAGGCCTACTAAAAATATACCCTTTACCATTGATGAAACAGAAACATACACCAAAAATATAAAAGTCAAGACTGAGGAAAATCCACCGGAAAAACCTCAAGAAAACCCGGAAGAACTTTATCACACCTTTAAAGTCAAAACTAAAGATCTCGAAAGATTAGTTTTGGAACTCTACGTTAGAAAACAACTTAACGCGTTGTATATTAAAGAAAGGCTTAATGACTTACGTAAGATTTAAAAATAATATTAAAATTTATCTTCTTCCTTACGAAGATAGAAGGAATTATTTTAGAATAAATCAAATGCATTTTAAAATGAAAATTGAAAAAATATCTTAAATATTAGAACCTATACTTTAAAGAAAATAAAATAACGTTTTTACTTTATATTATGGTCTTTATTCCTACAAAACCATCTTTTGTTATAAGCCTATACAATCAATCAAATCTTGACAGGTAAAGAGAGGAGATCGAAAAAACCCGACTCCTCCCCCCTGAGTGGCCGCCATCTTGTACGGTATAATGGCTGCACCCTCTCTCTTGCTATATTCTACTTTTAAAGCGTCTACCATCTGCGTATACCAGTAGGCCTAGTTAATATTTCTAAATAAAAATGCCTTATCTCTATAAAATTTCTTTGGAAATAATTATAAAACGGAGCTTCATTCATGCATTACTAGTCTCAAACCATCACGACAAAGCCAATATCCTTGCACAGATGCTTACGCATCACGGTATTGTTTCAAAAAATAGTTTCCTTTTATCGTGGTCGGTAGTTCGCGCACACTGTCGATTAATTTTAACTTGATATACCCTTGAAGTTCAATCCTCAAATTTCGATAAATTAACCTTATTTGTTCCTTCGTATCCAATGGCTTATTTAACTGGCTATACAGCTTCAAAATAGCAGTGGTGTACTCCGCGACTGACTCTTGGGGTTTCTGAACTCTCAACGCAATCTTATCTTTAACAATATCATCCCCACCTTCTCCTTCAAATTCCTTTCTCAGTCTAGTCTGGAAATCACTCCAAGTGTTGAACCCGTTACCTTTATCGAAAGTCTCGCTATAAAACCAGTCCGAGGCGGGACCCATGAGCATGCTGGGGACCCACTTTTGAACAAACGTGGCCTCGTCTACACTATACGTAGCCATCAATTGTCTAGCGCGCCGTAGGAAGTCTTTAGGTCCGGCATCCGTAGGATTACCGTGAAAAACGGGGGAAGCTACCGGCGCAGAGAATGGAACCATAGGGACGTTACCTAAAGGGTTTGACTGAGAAACTTGGCCCGCGGCAGAGCTACCCGTCTTGGCCGAGGGTACGCTTATTGTCGGCGTAACTATATTTGGAGTAGAATTCGTCATACTGGGAGGAATGACGGGGGTAGCTATTGAATGTGTTATCACTGGGGAAGGGGTGATAACCGAACCTGACGGCGGATTATTTTGCGCTAGCTGGCCCGTAAGCGCTTGGATCGCATTTTGTTGACTATTCTGCTGATTAGCCAGGGCATCTAGTTTTAACATCAATTGATTAAAAAGGGCCATACTAACAACACCTTGATTGGTCGCATTCCCAACTTGGCTTACATTTTGCGGTCCTATGTATGGGGTGGTGGAGTTTGATTGCTCCCCCCATGGAGAATATTCTGAACCCCCATTTGACCCGTAACTACATTTGTTGCTACATTTTGAGGTGGTAACGCTTGATTAACGAGGTTTACATTACCTTGACTACTTCCACTAGCTACTCTGCTCGGGGAATTACTCCGCGACGTTTGTGGACTAGCATATACAGGAGAGGTACCCCCTGTAGGGCTAACAATAGGGGTGTGAGTGAGAGACATTTTATCCCGATAAAGGTACCGCTCACTTCGCGACCGTCTTTGGGCTTGAACTAATTCTGAATCGAACCGAGAGTAAATGTTCTGGTTCATATGTTATCACGCTAACCAAACTAACTTTCCAAACTATAACTAACACAACCTGGTCAAAAAAATATATATTTTTTTTAATTAATAATCTGTAAATCTTTCCCTTTTGAATACGATAAAACCTGAAAAATCTTTAAGTAAACATATCCTGGCTGTGCCCCCAATTTGAGACGTCTTTTTCGTCAGGAAATAACTTTCGTAGCAATGAGTAGGTTCACGGGTAGTTGAGCGGTTTTCAAAAGAGCGTTTTGGAATAAAGCGGTTCCTAAAACAGCGGTTTGCAAAACCGCGTGGAAGCAAAACCGCGGTTGCTGTTTCCGCGTTTTTCATTACAGCGCTATTTCCCAAAACAGCGGTTGCTGTTTCCGCCCAAACTGTGATTGATAGGGAGGGAAATATCTATTATATTAAGTATATAGGACAAAGAACAATATTATGCAAAAAGGAGTAATGTTATATCGGAAGTAATTATAAAATATAATTTTTTGGAAAATTCATATTATTTTGGGAAGTTAATGAAGATAAACAACAATATTTTGGAAAAGGCGTACTTTCGTACGCTCAAGATATAAACGCTGTAATCAAAATGCGCTAAAACGAGAAATGGCTATAATGGCAAACGCGTTTATGAAAAAGCCGTTTTGGACAATGCTGTTTTGATAACACGCCCAATCGATAACATACCCAATGAGTATACCTTTAAACCCAGTATCCTTGAACCTTTACCAAACCTTGTCTCATCGCATCCGGCTAATTCCCGCGCTCAAATAACTTACCTTATTTTATATCATCCGGGTTCTTTCGCATACCTCTACACAATTAGGGAGGTCGCGAATCTACCATTGGTATTAACTAGGGATATGCTTAATGTCAATTAATGATACGGAAGGTTACCATGGAATCGTTGCATTTAATATTCATCCTTTTGCAACACATTGAAAACTTTAACTTAAACTAATATCGTAAGCATGCATTTACCTAATCTAAAACAACTTAAAACAATAATCAGTATTCCTAAAAATTAATTTTGTACATTAATTCAACCCTATTACTAACCCCTCCAAAATAATTACTAACCCCTCCAAAATAATTACTAACCCCTCCAAAATAATTACTAACCCCTCCAAAATAATTACTAACCCCTCCAAAATAATTACTAACCCCTCCAAAATAATTACTAACCCCTCCAAAATAATAATAATACTATAAAACAAAACAAAAACAGTCACTTAACACTTATACAGGGTGTTTCTGGGTTCGATTCGAATTATTGTAAAATTAATGGGTTCGATTCGATTTATTGTAAAATTTAAGGGGTTTATTCGAATTATTGTAAAACTTAAGGGATTCATTCGAATTATTGTAAAGGTTAAGGGGTTCATTCGATTTAATAATGTAAAAGTAATGGGGTTCATTCGAATTATTGTAAAAGTAATTTGTCTAATTGAAATAAAGAATAAAAGACTGGTCAGTTACCAGTACATCTGAACGAACAAGTAACCGATATCTGAGCTACTTTTCTTACCTATAATTACAATCATTAATAAAAACAAAGGGATTAACGCTTTTGGCCGTTTAACACGTTCACGGTCTTCCACTAGCTTTGAACTTATTTCGATCATTTCCTTATGCTCAATAATCGAAAACAATTGGGTCAAAACCACAATACTAGTGCTATAATTCTGCAAGATCTCCTTGTTTTTCGGCCTACTTTTGAGAGCCCATAACGTCGCAACGGAGCGCTTTACCGCAAACCGTCATAGGACCTTTCGGACTCCTTTTGACCCAAGGAACATGCCTGTTAATTTGTGCCAGACTTTCCAGAAACACCCTGTAGACTCAAATAGACGGCTTCACCCTGTACGACCACCTAGGAAAAAGTACCAAGTTTTAAGGCTCTTTTACACAAGCGCGTGGTTCTTTAACTGAAGCGAAAAGTAGATTCCGAAGTATGAAGTCGTATCTCGCGCAAAAAATCGGTTTCGGCGTAAGCTTGTTCTCTACGCGAGGCCTATCATTCACATAGGCGCTTCAAGTTAGCGCGCTTTTGGGTACTCTTGCGAGAAGACGAGAAGGTAAACATGCAAAATTGCGGTGGGACTAGTAACGACCTTATCATTTAATATAATATTAATTGCCTGTCATTTTCATTTGCCTGGCAATGGCTTCCCTTTTTAAGTTTTGCAAGTCCCTGTCTCGATAATTAATGATGGGCTTGTCACAAAACTCCGAAAAATCGCGAATTATATTTATTAAATGTCCCTTTCTTTCCTGTCCATTTTTCTATTGTTGGCTTTTAAAATATTTTTATGTTCTTTTTCTCGTTCAAGGACATCGTTCTTTCTATTCTGTAAAAATTTACTCTTAAAATCAAGCGTGAATGACAAGCAGACGAAGACAAATTAACCACCGACCATGCACCGACTAAACAAATGCTTGTCATTGGATAGCAAAAGACACATGGCTTTCCAATTAAGCTGAACTCGTGCGAGAAAATCTACCTTGGCAGATCGCGAGCTTATTCGGAAAATCAGCTTCATCTCTAGGCAAAAGCTCGTTCAAGTGATATTCTCGCGGGCATGTGAACGGTCACGCGAGAAACAGAAACACGGGTCAGCTTCATCTCTCATCTTAAAGCTTAATAGTCTCGCGCTTGTGTAAACGAGCCTTTAGAGAAGAAGCGACACGACGCGCGTATGCAACTGGAAAACGGCATCAAAACGGCTGAAGAATTCCTAGAAATCATGAAATGGAGCTTTAAAATGAATTAAAATGTCTCCCTTAAGGAATAAAAACTGAATCAATTAATCAAAAATGTCTTGATTAGAATCAAGACCTAAAAAGTATCGATAAGACTGAGGTTATCACTTGTCTGAAGGATCAGATATTAATTTTTCTTTTTAATTGAAACTTAAATGCATTCTTAAGAAAAAGAACGTTCCATTACCGTTTTCCGTTGAAATAAATTATTTTACTGGTAATCAATTTCAAAAATTTACTTATCTCGGCTTTTCGACCACAATTCCATTCCCCGAAAACATTTTATCATTACATTAATTACTTTTGGGAGAGTACGTGTATGGTTTTTGCGTTTTAAAAGGTTCCTAAAGACGTTACATCTCCATTCGTGACCAGCACGCTTCGCAGTGGAACATTTTAATTATTCTAAAACCAATGGCGCCAAATTCAATAGGGACAGTAACATTTTTACTCGCGGTTTTGCAAAATGATGTAATATCAAGTGTACTTTAGTGAACCGTCGTATTGTTCTTTCTCATAGTTCAGGGCATGATCAGTGTTACTGCCCAATTTCTCTCTCTAGTTTCTAACAATGGTTAGAGACTATTTGATAAGGCGCGGCACAACGTTATATTCTAAGTAGCACAAAAGGAAAATGAATCCATTTTTTTATATTTTGGTTTGAAATTAATAAACTCATGATAGTAGTTATAACGAACAGAAAGTCAAGGGAATGGCACCGGTAATGAGCAGCAAAAAGAGAGGAAATTTTGCTTCAAGGTAGCAGAGGGACATGGTAGTGAAAATAGTAATCTAGAATTTTGTTCGTTCAAACCTTAATATATCATGAAATATTCAAGTGAGGAGGCGGCACTACCTAGAAAGATTGATTTTGGCAGATAACAGCGAAAAAAATTATGTTCTACACACACTGGAACTATGGGAGAGTTTCTGGGCCACAGGTCGCACTTGATGAAATTTCAACTCCAGTTTACATCTGTTCGTACTAGTAGCAGGTTAAGCTATAATTTGCTCAGGTCCTGTTAGTCCCCCCCCCCAAAAATAATCAGTAAACCCTACCAAAAAATTGCTGTTAGCAACCTAAAATTCTGTAGCAATATATAAAAAATTTTCAATATCAAACAGTAAAATTTTGAAGAAAAAAACAGATGGAAACAAGTAAAATGTTTCATGTTCTTTCGAAGGGAGTCCCAATAGTGTGGACTAAAAGCTAACCAAAACTAAAAATAAACCTAAGACGAGTGAAAATCCTTCATAATCGGTTCCGTAGTCTTTATCAATAAAAGGTTGTATATCTTCAAAATACGAATAATTTCACGTTGACACAAATTTACGGATAGTTTTAAAGGTCTACACATTTTCCAAAGAACCCATTATGCAATTTAGCCACATCGTAGTATACCATAGGCTCTTAGTTTGACCCGAGCCGTAGTAGTACTGGCCGGGGTTTTCGCTTTCGTTATCGTCAGATTTTAGCTTAAATGGAACCAATAGTGGTAGCTGAGCTCAGTTCGAGATTTTATTTTAATTAATAATTTTTCACACCGCACCCGGGAATTGAACCCGGCTGGCTGGCGCAGCAGTAAGACACGCTACCACTGTGGGGTCGGACATTTCTGATTTTTTGTTTAGGGTCTTTGAATTTTTTTCTTTTTATTCATGTGCTAATTAAATAGATAACGATGTGGCTACTATTAAGTCCCAGCCCTTGGGCCATCTTGTTTATATTAAGTTCTTATAATAACTTTAAAATAGTTTGCCCAGATTTAGCCCCCCCCCCAAATTTCAAACCCTAGCGACGCTACTGCTTGTAACTTTTAAAAGGTTGTTGTCATGGCTTAACAGACCGCTATTACAGTTTTTTATTGTTTTATAGTTTATTTTGACACGTTATCTCCCAAAAGTAATTAATGTAATGATAAAATGTTTTCGGGGAATGGAATTGTGGTCGAAAAGCCGAGATAAGTAAATTTTTGAAATTGATTACCAGTAAAATAATTTATTTCAACGGAAAACGGTAATGGAACGTTGTTTTTTCTTAAGCATGCATTTAAGTTTCAATTAAAAAGAAAAATTAATATCTGATCCTTCAGACAAGTGATAACCTCAGTCTTATCGATACTTTTTAGGTCTTGATTCTAATCAAGACATTTTTGATTAATATCTGTTCCTTCAGTCTTCATTTTAATTAAGAATGTTAAGAAACTGTTTTACATTTTCAAAATCTGCACTAAGCAGAAACAAATATATATAGGGGACCATAACTTTCGCTCAATCAGACATTTATTTATTATGATACTTCAAAAAAAACGTAAATCAATAAAAGTTTGTATTCTTATTGTAATTAACATAATACAATTTTTTACAATCATTCATTGAAACGCGAGGCGCCCCCTAAAAATTCCAGAAATAGGACCAAATTGACAATTTTACAAAATTTTTAAAAATGCTGATTATGTCCGTTTATCATTTAGCTCAAAATTGTCATAAGCCCAATATGAAATTCGGATATCCTTAAAACTTCATAAAGACGATCCGAGATTTTCAATTTCACACTTTTTTTGTAGCATAAACTAACGTCTGTTTGATATGAAGCTTAAAACCTTAAACAAAATATAGTCAGGGCTACCCTAAAAGTTCACCAAGATGATCCAAGATTGTTAATACGCCTAAAAAGTGCCATCTTCAAAATATGTAGCCGGGGAAAAGAGAGCGTGATCGAGTGGGCTATGCTAGTGGTTGGAAGTCGTGGGGGTTGGGACAGTGATAAGGAAGTTGAGATGGATTGGAAATAATGATGGGCGACCTGCGGCACCGTATCTCTCCCTATGTACCTCGCGCACGCCCCTACCCTTCGGTAGGCGATTGCTAAGTGCTGCCGCGGAGCGCCATTTTATTTGTATGAGAACTAGCTTCTATTTTGAAGATAGAGGGAGCGCCCTTTGCAATTTAGTCCAGTACGACCCTACCTAACCGCTGAGGATGCTGAGAGGACTATGTTGCCGTAGGTGGGGGTACACAGGCAACGCTATAGTTGTGGGGGTTTCTACTCCATTCCTCTCTCCTTCAAGGTTGGGACTCCAGGCATAGCCAACTCCATCACGCACTCGACAACGCAAAACAACTCGCGCCAGCGTGGGAAATAAGGCGGTGACACAGGGCAAATGACCAGTTTAAAAATTCCCTGGTCCAGTTCAAAAATTAAATCGGAGGGGGGTCAGTGGTCCACGAGACTACTAAGAAAGTTCAAGGGTAATCAGACTCCACACATTAAAATTCTCATATTTTAATTATCCACTTCTTTAGTTTAGCAGACGACGTGCTCTGGTCAATGGTAACGGACCAGTTTATTTATTCCAAGTCAGGAAAGTCACTGGCCTAATGTCCAGTTTAAAAAATGCTTATTTGGTCACGGACCAGAAAACTCACGTAAACGCGACGCGAATGACGAAAACTACGTATTTTCCGACTGCCGAGAGGCGAAATAGCCCGGCCTCCTTTTACGTCCCCCCTTGTATTTTGAAAGTGGGACTGGGACTATGGGGCGCGAATACTTAGGCATCTAATACCTTCTCTCTAGTAAACTAGATATCGCTTCTTGGTAAAACTTTATATAACTAAAACCATGAGTTTATAACATATGTTCCAAAACAAGCTTCATACAACTTTTCGAAAACAAATTTCCCTGAGATTTCCAGGCTTTTCCCCATATACTTCCCTGAGTTTTCCATGTTTTTCCCGTATATGGAGTATCCCATGGAGCAAATGTTAACAAAGGAGGGAAGGGGCAAATAGGACTATTACATAATCAAAGGATATCCCCGTATCTCTAATAAAACCAGAGTTACGAGCTTCCAAAATTTAGTGTAATGTTAATCCTATGGAGGAGGCAAAGTACCTACAAGTACCCGGGGCAAGTACCTACAAGCACGCGGATCAAGTACCTACAATCACCCGGAGCAAGTAGCTACAATCACCTGGAGAAAGTACCTACAAGCACCCGGGGCAAGTACCTACAAGCACCCGGGGTAAGCACCCAGGAGCACCCGGGGCAAGTACCTACAAGCACCCGGGGTAAGCACCCAGGAGCACCCGGGGCAAGTACCTACAAGCACCCGGGGTAAGCACCCAGGAGCACCCGGGGCAAGTACCTGCAAGCACCCAGAGGCACCCGTGGCAAGTAACCACAAGCACCCACAAGTAACCACAAGCACCCACAAGTAACCACAAGCACCCACAAGTACCTAAAAGTACCTTCAAGCACCCACAAGTAACCACAAGCACCCACAAGTAACCACAAGCACCCAGAATTACCTACAAGTACCTTCAAGCACCCACAAGTAACCACAAGCACCCACAAGTACCTACAAGTACCTACAAGCACCCACAAGTACCTACAAGTACCTTCAATCACCCACAAGTAACCACAAGCACCCACAAGTAACCACAAGTACCTACAAGTACCCACAAGCACCTACAAGTATCCACAAGCACCTACAAGTATCCACAAGCACCTACAAGCATCCACAAGCACCTACAAGCACCTACAAGCACCCACAAGTACCTACAAACACCCACAAGTACCCGGGGCAAGTACCCACAAGTACCTTCAAGCACCCACAAGTACCCGGGGCAAGTACCCACAAGCACCCACAAGTAACCACAAGCACCCACAAGTACCTACAAGTACCTTCAAGCACCCTCAAGTACCTACAAGTACCTTCAAGCACCCTCAAGTAACCACAAGCACCTACAAGTACCCACAAGTACCTACAAGCACCCACAAGTACCTACAAACACCCACAAGTACCCGGGGAAAGTACCCACAAGTGCCTTCAAGCACCCACAAGTACCTTCAAGCACCCACAAGTACCTACAAACACCCACAAGTACCTACAAACACCCACAAGTACCCGGGGAAAGTACCCACAAGTACCTTCAAGCACCCACAAGTACCTTCAAGCACCCACAAGAACCCACAAGTACCCACAAGAACCCACAAGAACCCACAAGTACCTACAAGTACCCACAAGTACCTACAAGTACCCACAAGTACCTACAAGCACCCACAAGTACCTACAAGCACCCACAAGTACCTACAAGCACCCACAAGTACCTACAAGCACCCACAAGTACCCACAAGCACCCACAAGCACCCAAAAGTACCCACAAGAACCCACAAGTACCCTCAAGAACCCACAAGTACCCTCAAGAACCCACAAGTACCTACAAGCACCCACAAGTACCTACAAGCACCCACAAGTACCTACAAGCACCCACAAGTACCTACAAGCACCCACAAGTACCTACAAGCACCCACAAGTAACCACAAGCACCCACAAGTAACCACAAGTACCTACAAGTACCCAGAAGCACCTACAAGTATCCACAAGCACCTACAAGTACCCACAAGTACCTACAAGTACCTTCAAGCACCCTCAAGTACCTACAAGTACCTTCAAGCACCCTCAAGTAACCACAAGCACCTACAAGTACCCACAAGTACCTACAAGCACCCACAAGTACCTACAAACACCCACAAGTACCCGGGAAAGTACCCACAAGTGCCTTCAAGCACCCACAAGTACCTTCAAGCACCCACAAGTACCTACAAACACCCACAAGTACCTACAAACACCCACAAGTACCCGGGGAAGTACCCACAAGTACCTTCAAGCACCCACAAGTACCTTCAAGCACCCACAAGAACCCACAAGTACCCACAAGAACCCACAAGAACCCACAAGTACCTACAAGTACCCACAAGTACCTACAAGTACCCACAAGTACCTACAAGCACCCACAAGTACCTACAAGCACCCACAAGTACCTACAAGCACCCACAAGTACCTACAAGCACCCACAAGTACCCACAAGCACCCACAAGCACCCAAAAGTACCCACAAGAACCCACAAGTACCCTCAAGAACCCACAAGTACCCTCAAGAACCCACAAGTACCTACAAGCACCCACAAGTACCTACAAGCACCCACAAGTACCTACAAGCACCCACAAGTACCTACAAGCACCCACAAGTACCTACAAGCACCCACAAGTAACCACAAGCACCCACAAGTAACCACAAGTACCTACAAGTACCCAGAAGCACCTACAAGTATCCACAAGCACCTACAAGTATCCACAAGCACCTACAAGCATCCACAAGCACCTACAAGCACCCACAAGCACCTACAAGCACCCACAAGTACCTACAAACACCCACAAGTACCCGGGGCAAGTACCCACAAGTACCTTCAAGCACCCACAAGTACCCGGGGCAAGTACCCACAAGCACCCACAAGTAACCACAAGCACCCACAAGTACCTACAAGTACCTTCAAGCACCCTCAAGTACCTACAAGTACCTTCAAGCACCCTCAAGTAACCACAAGCACCTACAAGTACCCACAAGTACCTACAAGCACCCACAAGTACCTACAAACACCCACAAGTACCTACAAACACCCACAAGTACCCGGGGAAAGTACCCACAAGTACCTTCAAGCACCCACAAGTACCTTCAAGCACCCACAAGTACCCACAAGAACCCACAAGTACCTACAAGTACCCACAAGTACCTACAAGTACCCACAAGTACCTACAAGCACCCACAAGTACCTACAAGCACCCACAAGTACCTACAAGCACCCACAAGTACCTACAAGCACCCACAAGTACCTACAAGCACCCACAAGTACCCACAAGCACCCACAAGCACCCAAAAGTACCCACAAGAACCCACAAGTACCCTCAAGAACCCACAAGTACCCTCAAGAACCCACAAGTACCTACAAGCACCCACAAGTACCTACAAGCACCCACAAGTACCTACAAGCACCCACAAGTACCTACAAGCACCCACAAGTACCTACAAGCACCCACAAGTACCCACAAGTACCTTCAAGCACCCTCAAGTAACCACAAGCACCTACAAGTACCCACAAGTACCTACAAGCACCCACAAGTACCTACAAACACCCACAAGTACCTACAAACACCCACAAGTACCCGGGGAAGTACCCACAAGTACCTTCAAGCACCCACAAGTACCTTCAAGCACCCACAAGAACCCACAAGAACCCACAAGAACCCACAAGTACCTACAAGTACCTACAAGTACCCACAAGTACCTACAAGTACCCACAAGTACCTACAAGCACCCATAAGTACCTACAAGCACCCATAAGTACCTACAAGCACCCACAAGTACCTACAAGCACCCACAAGTACCCACAAGCACCCACAAGAACCCACAAGTACCCACAAGAACCCACAAGTACCCTCAAGCACCCACAAGTACCTACAAGCACCCACAAGTACCCACAAGCACCCACAAGTACCTACAAGCACCCACAAGTACCTACAAGCACCCACAAGTACCTACAAGCACCCACAAGTACCTACAAGCACCCACAAGTACCTACAAGCACCCACAAGTACCCACAAGTACCTACAAGCACCCACAAGTACCTACAAGCACCCACAAGTACCTACAAGCACCCACAAGTACCTACAAGCACCCACAAGTACCTACAAGCACCCACAAGTACCTACAAGTACCCACAAGTACCCACAAGTACCCACAAGCACCCACAAGTACCCACAATTACCCACAAGTACCCATAAGTACCTAAAAGTACCCATAAGTACCTACAAGCACCCACAAGTACCAACAAGTACCCGCAAGTACCCGCAAGTACCCACAAGTACCCGCAAGTACCCATAAGTACCTAAAAGTACCCATAAGTACCTACAAGCACCCACAAGTACCTACAAGCACCCACAAGTACCTACAAGCACCCACAAGTACCTACAAGCACCCACAAGTACCTACAAGCACCCACAAGTACACACAATTACCCACAAGTACCCATAAGTACCTACAAGTACCCATAAGTACCTACAAGTACTCACAAGTACCTACAAGTACCCACAAGTACCCACAAGTATCTACAAGTACCCACAAGTACCTACAAGTACCCACAAGTACCTACAAGTACCCACAAGTCCCTACAAGTACCCACAAGTACCTACAAGCACCCATAAGTACCTACAAGCACCCATAAGTACCTACAAGCACCCATAAGTACCTACAAGCACCCATAAGTACCTACAAGCACCCACAAGTACCTACAAGCACCCACAAGCACCCACAAGTACCTACAAGTACCCACAAGCACCCACAAGCACCCACAATTACCCACAAGTACCCATAAGTACCTAAAAGTACCCATAAGTACCTACAAGCACCCACAAGTACCCACAAGCACCCACAAGTACCCACAAGTACCCACAAGCACCCACAAGTACCTACAAGTACCCACAAGTACCTACAAGTACCCACAAGTACCTACAAGTACCCACAAGTACCTACAAGTACCCACAAGTACCTACAAGTACCTACAAGCACCCATAAGTACCTACAAGCACCCATAAGTACCTACAAGCACCCATAAGTACCTACAAGCACCCACAAGTACCCACAAGTACCCACAAGTACCCACAAGTACCTACAAGTACCCACAAGTACCCACAAGTACCTACAAGTACCTACAAGCACCCACAAGTACCTACAAGCACCCACAAGTACCTACAAGCACCCACAAGAACCCACAAGTACCTACAAGTACCCACAAGAACCCACAAGTACCTACAAGAACCCACAAGTACCTACAAGAACCCACAAGTACCTACAAGCACCCACAAGTACCTACAAGCACCCACAAGTACCTACAAGCACCCACAAGTACCCACAAGTACCTACAAGCACCCACAATTATCTACAAGCACCCACAAGTACCCACAAGTACCCACAAGCACCTTCAAGCACCCACAAGTACCCACAAGAACCCACAAGTACCCACAAGAACCCACAAGTACCCACAAGAACCCACAAGTACCTACAAGTACCTACAAGCACCCACAAGAACCCACAAGTACCTACAAGTACCCACAAGAACCCACAAGTACCCACAAGAACCCACAAGTACCCACAACAACCCACAAGTACCCACAAGAACCCACAAGTACCTACAAGCACCCACAACAACCCACAAGTACCCACAAGAACCCACAAGTACCTACAAGCACCCACAAGTACCTACAAGCACCCACAAGTACCTACAAGCACCCACAAGTACCTACAAGCACCCACAAGTACCTACAAGCACCCACAAGTACCTACAAGCACCCACAAGTACCCACAAGTACCTACAAGCACCCACAAGAACCCACAAGTACCCACAAGAACCCACAAGTACCCACAAGTACCTACAAGCACCCACAAGAACCCGGGCAAACCACCTACAAGAGCTCAAACGCAATGTTTTTCTTGCTTAATATCCCTCTAACGGCGTGAATCACGACAAAAACGCCGTAAGTCCAATATAAAAAATTAGGGCTAAAATGCTTGTCTCTAACAGTGGTAAAACGCCGTAAATCCAATACCCAAAACAACGTAAGTCAAAGTATGTGTTAATAATGATAAAAATCGATACTTAAACTTAATTGATCTTAATGAAACTAAGAAAAGGCACATCTATGGACTGTTATCTTTCATTTAAGAAGGTTCCCAAACGTAACGAATGATTAGTTTTCTTTATACACGATCCCAATTAAGGTCATTTTTCAAAAAAATCCCATGTTATGTCTATGGAAGAATATTGTATCTTTCACCAAATGTCTGATTAATTTTATGGATTCTAAAACCACCCTTAACAACTTTTTTCTTTATAGAACTAACTATTAGTTGGATCTCTTTGAAATTTTAACCACATATTTAGGGCCCAAATTTTAGTTCACTGGCAAAATTTCAAAGCAGCAAACACAATACGAAAAAAGTTACGGCCAATCAGAGAACCCTCCTTTAGCATTAGAGGCAGTATCAAGTCTTATCTAAGAGAGCGACCGCTCTCCTAGAATAAAATCATCAAATTCTACTCTATTTGAGCCTTTTTTGGTATGCAGAAATAATCTTATTTTGTCGTTCTTTTTGATTTTGTAACAATCAATGTTGGACAACTTAGTTGGGACATGAATTGTAATAGAAATACTCTCGCCGGGTATCCAACAGTGATCATTTCTGCGCGGCCATGAGTATGTCTCGGATATACCAGATGGACGCCTAAATTTAACGTCGTAGTCTCCAAATTTATCTGATACATCCTCAATCATTCCAAAGTAGCTTATATTTTTAAAAAACATGCCATAAAATCTCCGACATTGAAGTTTTCAGTAGTTTCTTCTGTGCTAGATACTTTGACTGCTTTAAGGTCAACGTCGGCCGACAGAGGAGCAACCAGCATCTCAGCTATCGATTTTGGGATAAATGTATGGAAGCGTTGCGTGCCTTTTATTGTTATGGCTTTGGAAAACCGTTCTTTTAATAGATAAGATGCCCTTAAAACTTCATTATTATCCACGTATATAAATTTGATATTTTAAAACGCTGAAGAACAGAAGTTAAGCATATCAACTGGGGTTAATATTTGACCGAAGATTGGTCTTTGTAGACTTGTTTTGGGCGTATTGCGTTTAACTGTTCGCCCAATTCCATCACATGGACCCTTTCCATGTGATATAGCAAAAAAGTGCCACTCTACATCCAAACTGAAGTCGTTTTTGTGGCGGCAAACACTGATGAAATTGTATTTGTTTTTGTATTGTCCAGCACATCCGTCAATAAAATAGTAAAGCTTATTTACTCGAGGTACGTAAGAACTTATGAGTGGTATTAATTTGGAGATAAATGTGTAGACAGTTGAGGCTGAATGGACTCTGGTATTACTTATAATACAGAAATTTAAGTGTTCAAGTTCACCATTCTCAACTAATTTCCATTCTCAACTAATTTGTAGTAAATAACAAATCGATGAACTGTGGCCTGCGAATTGTGCCAATGGAATCCTTGAGCCTCATCTTGAATGACAAAAGAATATATATGCTAAACAAATCATGTACTTACTAATGTTTCATAATCGCCTTTCCGTTTACGGTTTCGCCATACTGGGTGCACCCACCACCGTTTGTTGCTGTATCGCCTTTTGCCAAATGTACGGTACTTCAAAAAATATATTTGAAGTAAAAGCAATTTTTTTCTTTAATAAGAGACGCCTTCGCCTACTAATGACCACCATCTTGCAAAAAACAATTATATCCCCAGACTGGAGACCGCGCTATCGCTTCTTTGAAAACGGTTCAGCGAGAAACATCCAATCGCGCAATTTTATCAAGCGATAAAGCCCTAGCGATAACCAGATAAATCGCTACCGCTCCAAAAAGTCGCTATCGCGCCATCTTTTGGTCAAAACCCGCTGCTTTGAAAACGAGGCTTAAGTATAATAAGCAACTCTAGATGAAAATAATTGATATCAAATAAAATTATAATATTTCATTATTGTGTTAAATTGTAAAAAATGCATCGCTTAGAAACATATCCTACCTTACACTGTGTTCAACAATGCGCAAAGAATTGCTCAACCTGGCACATTGTTTTGGTGTTCAATTTTTGTACCTGACTTTATTGTTCAAAAATGAACGCAATATTGTGCTCTCAGTGTTTAAGGCTTTGCACAATTATATGTTCAGTTTTGTACAAAAAGTTTTTAGAGTGCAGGTAGTACAGGTAAAAATCCCTTGTAGTGCTTAATACTGCGTTGACTAAATTAAATCTTATGCAACTCTCAAGACAATTGTAGTATATTCATAACAAGTTAAATAAGAGATAAAAAAATAACTAGCGCGATACTATCAGACACAGAGTTCAGAGCCAAATAATTATTTCAACCAAAATTATACTCACTTCGTAAATTCCGTATTTGAAGAGCATTTTAACTCGCAGTCCGGTGGAGAGATTTATATGAAGAGTGGCATTTCTAACAGATTATGTTTTCAGGTTTTATATCGAACTGTTTTGCTAGTGACATAAAAGCAGATGTTCCGTGCGTGCGCGGAAAAACAATGATGTTTGGTTTTTACTGAACTATACTCTCAAACATAAAACCGTAAGTCAGGAACGACCGTCGTCAAACATATTGATTGATACAGCTAGCGTGTAACTTCTTCCAATTCCAAAAGTAAGTGGTGTGACTATTTCCTGAACCTAACCCCATTGTTAGTTTACGAAATGAATTGAAAACGTTCACGTCTACTCGCAGGCTTATATTAAAAACACGCGCCATTTTTCTAGTTTATCTTACGTGGTGTGGAGCGTCCTATTCCGGGAAAGCTAAACGGTCAATTAAGGTCCATTATTTCAACAAGCCTAGTTTACTTATTCGGTACCATTACTTACTTATGTTAATTGGCGTTATATTGCTAGGATACCAGAGTCAGGCACAGTTAGGAAGTAATCTAAACCAAAAAAATAGATTTAAGAATGATTTACGAAAAGTGAGTGTTTTTATGTAACTCAAGGTATACATGTCTTGAACTTTGTTTTTTTTAAACTTAAGTTTGAAAACAGGATTTAATATTTAGGTAATAATACAGTCTTTCTGAAAAAAGGAATATATGAGGGGTTACTCACTCATAAATGAGATGATTGGATTATATATTACACGGTATTACAATACCTTTTATGATTACATCAAAATCGGCTGATTTCCACATAAAGTTATATTTTATCGAATAATAAAAGTGAGATTATGAATTATCTTAATGCGTTATACTGCCACCTCTTCGGCGACGTATAAGAGCTAATGTTAAGAGTACGTCATTTTCCCAATTTTTCCTTTTCCATAGATGCAAAATACTTTTGGCTACATACTTCAGGGCTTGATTATGAAAACGATAGTTTTAGACTTTATGGGTCACGCTGTGTTATATAATATTGTAGTTTAGTGGACAAGGAAAGCCGTTTTATATCCATTGTTTTTGAACAAATGACGTGATATTGGAAATCGTTTCTACCTGGCGTGCGCTTTCAACCCATTAGCGTCCCAATAATAAAACTTGTTTATCCCAAAATCGGAAAATCCATTACGGCTGCTAATATATCATAATATATTAATCAAAACTATATCATTGTGTACACAGACTGTAAAAAATGTAAAAGACAATAGAACGGAATGGAATGACTGAGCCCATAAGTAGATAAGAACCCCCTTCGGAGGAAGTATGAAACGAGCTACACTCTCAGTACAAAAACGTACGAACAACAAGTTTTCATCGCGTACCATACATAGGACTATCCTTAGGCTGGACTTGAAACTAGTAAACGGTCTTTGTAGAAAACAAGTCGGCCGTAACATCTTTACAGCTACCGGTAACCCGGTCTCTAGACAAATGGCGTCCTTCATGCAGCGCAAAGCCGACTTCTCTTCTCAAGTTAACTTTTATTTAAAAGATACAAGTTCAAAATCGGTCCAAACTATTTTGAAATTGCAAAGAAATAATAAAAGAAGCCACGTGTTCAGAGAAAATTTGAAATCGAGAAAAAGGCTAAAACTGGAGAACGAAACACGATCTTCTGGCCCTTGCTTTTCTCTTGCGGACTCTCAAAGAAACTGGCGACAAATATTTCAGCTTATGAGTTGATGTTGGAGATCTTTTATTTTTAGAATTAGGTGATAAAGTACTTTGTAATTTTTTATTTTTTCAGCGCTTAGAGTTTTGCAATAACGGGACACTTGGCTACAATTAAAGCAAGAATAGTTCCCAGACTTCAACTCAGCAAAAGGGGCATTGCTTGGTGGTTTAAACCAAACTAAACAATCCAAAAAAGAATAATGTTCAACTGGATACGAAAAAATTGGCACTTTTTTGGTTTAAATGCAATAGTGCTCAAATAGGAAGTCGCGTCTTCTCTTAGTCCAGGGCAAATCACAAAATAGTCGTCACCTCTGCTGAAACTAACATGATTATCAACCGCCAAATTCTAGATTACGGGAATTGTTCCGAGTTGTTAAACCTAATATCCTTCAATTTCGTCTAATTAGATTAATTTTAATCAATAAATAATAATTACATTACCAGTTACCTTTCACGCTTAAGGCGTCCGGTAAAGTTCTTCCCACACTGCTACTTCCGCTTTGAAACTGAAAGCCCATAGCCAACTCGCTCGAGGCTGCGCATCACGACGCGAGCGCGGATCGAGTGGGCTATGGTTTAGGAAACGTGTCTCTTTGGGAGTTTGGGGGCTCAGATTGGCAATTTGTATTTTTCCAGTTCTTATAATGGAATTATTTTTATTATAATATAAATTAATTATCACGAAAATCGAACATCTATCATTTGGGCCTTTATTCAGTTTTCGTAAGTGCAACGTTTGTTTGTTTGTTAAAAAGCCTGGCGCGACTTTCGAACGCGCCGCGGTCACTTCACTCGCAGTCCATAAGCCTTGGCTTAAAGTTGACGCGTCAAATATAACTGTATTTCAACTTAGATTTCGGTAATAAACCGGACGTGTTTAGCCGTTGGTTTAAAGTGTTATTGCCATAATTGTCGACATCTCAGGGTTTCGCGTGTAGACAAACTTAAAATGCTTGAAAAATCTAGTTTATTATGATATGTTTACTTTTGTATTTGGTTTCGTAGCAATTTATAAAATTGCAATCAAAGTATTGTACAGTTTCGAAAAGGCCTAGTTCAAATTTTGTTTCGCTTGATGACGTAGTAAGGAGAAATTTTATCTCTTGATGTTGTTGCAACTTCCAAACAACCGCCAAGATAAAGAACGAACTGAATCGAACCGAACTAGAATCTAGACCTGAAGGCTATCAATTAAAAAACTAATAATTATAAAAAAACTGGACAAACAAGGATAAGACTGTATATAAACGAGATAACATAGAGTTTTAGTTGAGTTGTAAATATAGAGTTTCAGTTTAATCGAGTATCCATAGTTCGCTTTGTCAATGTTTACTTAATACGTTTCTAATTAATTTTATGTTAAACGCACGGTTAAGAAATTAAACTGTTTAGGACATGACCAAAAAAAGTTTTTAGTAACATATCGTTCTTGAATCATTTCCTACTGCAACTGTCGGGTCGCAACAGATGTCGCTCACGTGACGCCTGTTTGTGTCTCAGCGCCGCGTTTAGCCTATTTTATTCAGATTCGCGCCGCGGCATTAGTAGACTCGGAAGTCTGGGGTGCTTGGCTTTTCCGCGAGATGCCGTGAGTGATGTAACAAGGAGAAAAACCCGCCAAATATCTTATCTGCAAATTTATTCTGCCCCCAAAATTTCAAGTTTTCGAAGTGTTTTTTCTGTGTTTTACCTCATATTTAAATATTTATTAAGCATATTTATGGAATCAGAAGAGTTTAAACTCTCAAAAAAGTAAGGTTTCCTTTAGATTTGAGATAATTTTTAAATGAGGTCGCTATTCCTTTAAAGAGTTATTGCCATAATTTTAGTCATCCACAAACTTAAAATACGAAAAAAATCCTTGAAAAATCTAGTTTATTATGATATGTTTACTTTTGTATTTGGTTTCGTAGAAATTTATAAAATTGCTATCAAAGTTTTGTGTTTGAAAAAGGCCTAGCTAAATTTTGTTTCGTTTGATGACGTAATAAGGAGAAATTTTCTCTCTTGATGTCACTCACGTGACGCCTGTTAGTGTCTCAGCGCCGCGTTAAGCCTATTTTATTCAGATTCGCGCGGCATTAGTAGGCTCGGAAGTCTTGGGCGCACGCGCTTGGCTTTTCCGCGAGATGCCGTGAGTGACGTAGCAAGGAGAAAAACCCGCCAAAAATCTTCTCCGCAAATTTGCTTTTGCCCCCAAATTTCAAGTTTTCGAAGTGTTTTTTCTGTGTTTCCCTCATATTTTAATATTTATTAAGCATATTTATGGAATCAGAAGAGTTTAAACTACCAAAAAAGTAAGGTTTTCTTTAGATTTGAGAGAATGTTTAAATCAGTTCGGTATTCCTTTAAGCGAAACAACGTGATGAATAAATATTTCAGAATGTGATTATAGTCAGAAGTAAGATAAGGGACTAGAAGTAAAGAGCTCTAGTATTGGTGGTAATAGATCCTGCAGGCACTAGTGAACAAATTTGAGGACTTAATTCGCCGTTTGAATCCTTGCGCCTACACTAGACTGAGAAACAAAATTGGTCGAGTTCCAAAAACATTTCCTACCCCCGTTCCCCTCAACCTAAAGCCGGGTGTGTACACGGACGAAGCGGGTGCTTGAATGTAGTTCGGCCCCGTCTACCGCCACCCGAGAGAGAGTCTCACGTTTTGGAGGGAAAACTCAGTAACCGCTAACAGAGGGCCAACCGTTGCTGTCTTATCAAGAATATTCACCTTCGCCAAGTGAAGAATTTTAGTAAACTCGATACTTCTAGTCCCCTATCTTACTACTGTTATAGTTTATTCGCATTTAAGTTTCAATGTTTCTTTCTCCTTAAGCACTGACACTGTAATTTTTTACCGGATTTAGATAAATCTTATATGGATGTATTTAATTTTGTTGGTACGGAGGGCAATTCCTCCTAACCCTTAATTCAAGTACTCAACTCTTAATTAAGCCCTAAACGTCTCGTTTCAATTTTGCGTTGTTTCTAAAATTGTTCTTGGTCTTGTTGAATCGTGTCTTTCGTATCTTTCTACTTCCATTGCTTGTTAAAGTGTACAGCCTCCACGCTTCATATGACGTAGGGTTTTACAACTTTTGTAGCAACGAATAATTAGAGACGGTAAAATATGCAGGGTTCTTACGAGCCTGGAAAAACTCTGGAAATTTCGAATTTTTAGTAAAATGAAGAGAAATGAGTTGACAGGGTCGAGTAAGTTCGCTCTGAAGGGGTTGCTTCAACTAAAGAAAACCACTGCCGTCGTACGTGATGAAAAAAACCCTGGAAAATTCGGGAAAATAAGTTTTCGAAAGTTGTACGAACCCTGTATTGTTTCCAAACGATCAGTGGTCGAATATGGATGTATCTGCAGTGTAGTGCTTATCTCACCCGCTTTTCAACCGGAAGTCTCGGCTTCGGCCATTTTTTGTACGCTTGTTAGTTTAAATTCACAACTAAACTAGCTCAAATAGCGTTCAAGATAGCGCAGTGTTTAATTAATCGGCTACTGTTTACTCGAACCCAGTTTGGTTGGATGAAGAAAACATTAGACTAGAACATACTATCTCTAGTAGAACCAGAGTTACGAGCCTCCAACTTTGAGTGTAAAGCCATTCCTATGGAGGGAATACTTAAATACTCGGCTCCTGTTTACTGGATCACCAATAATAACATATCTGTCAGGACTTGACATTCCTACGTATGCTGTTCCAAACATTTAAATAGTTACCTCGCTGAAGTTAATTGGATTAGAATGCGCTTCTGCTTATTATCGTCTACAAATTTATAGAAGAAATCATCGCTGAGAGGTCAGCTCGTTACCGTGTTAAAGCTACTAGGAATATCGTTGGGTTCAAACAAGAGGATTGTTTTTACACGTGAATCCAGATATGCAGGGCCGGATTAAAGGGGGGCAAGGGGGCACTGGCCCCCGGGCGCAAGGTTAGATGGGGGTGCTTTGAGTTAAACTATTCCCCCTCAGCAACATTTACTGTTCCTTTTTTCTCGGCTTAAGGGGACGCTTACTATTCTCGGCCCCCGGGTGCAAAATTGCTTAATCCGGCCCTGCAGATATGAATGTAGCTCTGATCATGAAGATTATACAGTTGAGGCGTAGACCATTGGGCCTTTACAAACACATAAAGTCTATCTCTCCAAAATTTATACGCTTCATTCCCTGTTTTTTCCCCATTGACTAATTTCCATGTGTACAAGACATATCCTTATTGGACTTAAAATGTCGTCTACTTTAATGTATATTTGCTAAGCTTTGAATACTGCTTTAATTATACATAAATTTTAACTTCTGCAATTGCTCATCTAAAAAAAACAAACAAATCTATCCTCTCCACAGAAAATAATTCAATTTCTAGGTAAATAAGATTGTAAGTAGTCCTCTTGACTCGGAGAGGTAATATTTTGGTTTTCCCCATTTTTTATTAATTAATAAGAATCTCTAGCACTTAGAAAGCATGTATAGGACTAGTTATTTGGGCGTGTCAACTTTCGTTTTCTGTTACGTCAGCGCTTTCTTGAGGTCGCTCACCGGAAGTGTTCGAGTAAACACAATATTTTTCAAAAGAGTAGATCGCATTAAGACCTCGCTTTATAGAGATATTTCTTTAAACTACTATAATACATCTCTTCCATTTATATCAATATCAATTGATTTAGGACAAAGATAAAAACTCTAAGCTTGAATCTTTCCTTTAACTCGTGATATTGTAATAATAACAGCTGTTTGCATTATCTTTTACGACTCTGGATCTTAAGTGCAAAGTAAATCAAATCGATTTTCTAAAAACAACGCGAAAGTGCAAATTACAAAATCACTAAGAGTACCATTAAATAGCATTCAAGTGAAGTTAATAGTTGAATATTTTTAAGGAGACGAACAAAGAACCATTGTTTGAGAAAATTGTTGATAATGCATATAGTGTAAATATATCTTTAGTTTTTATTAACACGCAAGAGTTAAGGGAAAAGTTTAATCAAAGCCGGCTTTCATCTTAACTACATAACCGATTTCGTTTGGAAAATCTTTCAGCGAGATCTGGTAGGTAGTGCATGTTTCTCTTCTGTATTTTCTTTCATAGACTACCTGCTAGCTAAAACAAAAGTATAATCATGGAGCCCACAACTTTAATGATAGTCTTATTGCCAATCGTAAGTACTTGCGTAGTTTTTCGAGTTATCTGTAAATACAGCACAGTTGAGATTAGAGTATTCTAATTAAAAATTACAAATAACACTAAAAGTATATATCTATTAAAACAAAAAGTCTCGACCTAGCAGTCGGAAGGGTGCCAGGTCGCACACATTTCCCCAATTTCGTACCCCAGTTTATGCTGCTCTAGTTAGAAAAATATGAGAGCTAGGCCTCTAGAAGTAGAAAATTTAGGAACAAGTTTGTCCTGCTTGGTCAGGACCCTTTGTTTTAATTCATATCATATCTGGAATTTATTTCTCTAGTTGGAACGGGAAATAGGCATATAGCCCATTATGCGATGTTTGAAAAAAAATGAAGGTAAGGGCCTAATTTCACTCTACGCGAAGATCTATGGAAGTCAAGATGTTACTTCTTTTCTATTCATCAGATTGAGTTATAGAAACTCCTACAGTACTTTCCAAAGATACTGCCCCTCCTGCTTTTACATTTGACAAAAACAGGATTCCATAAAACAAAATTCTGCCTCTAACGACTCCAACACGGTTTCGTCGTTGAATGATATTTTTTACCACTCGAATTCATGATTTAAGGCTTTTGATTTAACATGGACTCTTTATTTACTAATTAGTTATTATAAATGCTTTTAAAACTTTCATAGTTGTTAAGCCTTGTCTTCATGGAAGTTAACAAGATCTCAACGTTGCTTTTTATTTTAAAAGATCCGTTTTCATTAATATTATTGGCCTTAGTCTTAAAACAGTTTTATCACTCCAGTAGTATATAAACAAGAGAACGGGATGGGTATGAATTTTCCATAGAGATAACATGGGGTATGATACCCTAATGGGTAAATTAACATTGGGTATGAAAATTGGACGGCCTCGAATTTTTCCGAAGCGGCTTTTTTGTGCACCTTGGACGGCACGGAGAGTACGTAAGTTTCACGGTAAAATGAGAACAGAGCGGGACGGGTAAGGGCCATAGAAATAACACTGGGTGTATAAATTTTGCCGCCTCATAGTACGGTAGATTCTGACAAAGGTAGTACGGAGGGTCCGTACATAAATCAATCGACTAGGGGGATTGGATTCTTACCGTTTCAGAGTACGGGGGAAGAGCGCATTAATTGTATGAAAATTATTTGCCTAATCATCGGTGCTTTCCCTGGTATATTACGGGAGTCTGGTGTCGAGACAGAACGAAGAATTCTCAAATTTCCTATCCGAGAGAGAGGAGAACGTTTTCAGTGTACTTAAAGTATAAAAGAGCGTGCATTATAAATTCTCCATAGGGATTGTACATACAACATTGACTATAGGGTATATAATTTTTCTGAACAATGGAAAAAGGGGATTGTTTTTATTTCACCGATCCAAGGGTATGGGAGAGGCCGACTAAATATTAGGGCTAGTTATTTAGGTACAGTTTTCAAGGAAGATCTACAGTATATCTGTAAGCTATATTTTTTAAAACCGAATTGTTATATAATGGGTGATGCTACTTATTTAATTTCATTCCTAATTCGGAAAACAACTAAAAATGTAAGCGATTATCGTATTAAAGTTTTTCTGAGGTAGTCGTTACAAATGTATGTTATAAAATTAAGGTTGGAAGGAAACTCCTTCATAGTTGAAGGAAACTTTATGAGAGCCAACAACGAATACGTTCTTAAAGAATTGGTGTTTCTCGTTATTAAAACGGGTGAAAGTGGTGTTTACACATTTAGGTCACCTTTTCCCTACAACGAGTTAAACGTGAAAGACAAGGTTATAAACTCCTGGATCTCCAGACATATTTGCGGGATGCTATGGGACGAGGGTGAATACGAATTGGACGAAATATCTGGAATCGTCGCGTCCATATCGAAGAAAGCACCAATCCTTTACACTAAGGGGTTTGAAAAACAAGTATATCTTTCCGAACTTTTTGGAAAAACTATAATACACGTCGAAGAATTAGGGTGCCCCAAGTACAAAGACTTGTCTAATCTCTGTTCAATAGAGTGTAAATATCACTTTGATAATAAAAATTGCGCATTATTCAAAGCGCAACAAATGAAACTATGGAATGTGTAATATTTATCTTGCGAATAAAAGTATTTTGATTTAAACCAAATATGTTTTTCATATATCACAACATGGACTTTCTAGATAGGAATTAATACGTAAACCTATTGTCGGAATGGAAGTAAGGGTTTTATTACAAAGTGCCTCAACAACTTAATCTGATTCTTATACTTTAATTTCAATATGCCGAAAATAAATTTAAAATTTAAAATTCGTCACTATGACGTACATGAAAGAAGATATTGTTATAAAACACCTATGAGAACAAAATCCTTCAAAGTTTCTAATCCTAACCCCAAAACCACTTAAAATTGATTCGGTATCTAATTATATATTTTTTTTAAATACCGTGAAAATGTCTAGACCGATTGACCTTTAGGTCATCACTGACGTAATTGATCAGTTCTAATTACCATTACAAACATATTAATAAGTTAACGTCCAAAGCTCATGTGTGATATTAAACAATACAAATTCCAATTTTTCGAATAATATAAAAGACTAACTCGAGAAAATAATATTCACAACCAACTCTAAAGTCTACCATGACATCCCTCGATAAAAACAAGCTGGAATGGTTTTTTTTTCATTCATCTTCCCTATTTTTTAGTCTTTGATCAGGGTGTTTAAAGCTTTTCCAGTAACGTAGCAAGGAGCGTTACTTTATCGCAGATCATATTTCACGACTACAGAGGGTGTCGTGTCTTTCAAATATATAGAGAGGATTAGGGAGAGTAATGGGTATGAACTATCATTACGTATATAAGATTGATTCAGACCTAACCAATTTTCAGTCGCGACGAACAACTAGACAATATGTTTTCATGCCCTTTATGCTCGAGGGAATTTTCTTTCAAGTTCCTTTTAAATCGCCACGTTCGTGAACAACATGGAAAAACAAAATATGTCTGCCATGTCAGTAATAACAGTTTTGCCAGAAGGTACAGACTAATTCAGCATTCGCGCATTCATCGGAGTTGTCCAGTTTCCCCCACGCCAGGACCATCTCACCAACAACCCATAGACCACGAATTAGCCATCAACAACCAGGTGGATGACTTTCTTCAAAACCTCGAAGAGGTCGCGGTTCTCGAAGACGCCATCGTGAGTTCGCGATATACCCCGCAAACGACTGAAACGGATCCAGAATTAATAATTAAAATAATTAAATCATCATTAATTAAATACTTGGAAAACCATTTAAGTAAGAAGCGAACTGAACGACGGATCGGAAGTCGAAGCATTACCCTTTTTCCGAAGCCGAACTCAAACTTCCTTATTATCACATTTAATACCCAACCAAATAGACTCGTGTGTGAAACAAATGGTACATGCGATGGAGGAATTTCAAGATATGGGCAGTGGATGGACCATAGATCGTATCTTGTTTTTTCAAGTTGATATTATTAGATACATGCCTCTGGTTGGTTGTACCTATATAGAGCTTCCCACTGAACTGAATAATCCCGGAAAAGGACTCTTAAATATAAAAACTAATGATCAAAAGTGTTTCTTGTTGGCGTGGCACATCTCTTTTTGCCCTTTTTAGAGGGAACGTCTACTGTTACGGTCTGGGGCGGGATGGCCGGAGATAGTGATGAAGTCGTTGCTGCCAAGGTT
Organism: Phalangium opilio; assembly: GCA_019434445.1. Lineage (NCBI taxonomy): Eukaryota > Metazoa > Arthropoda > Arachnida > Opiliones > Phalangiidae > Phalangium > Phalangium opilio. Next base: position 32,746 of record JAEQBA010003159.1, read on the forward strand.
GATGGTGTACTTCTTGGTTCCGTCATTGGTGATGATACGGGAGCCAAAATAGATACGGTGTTGGGTATAGGCTGTTGCGAAGTTGGGCTCAAAGCGGTTAAAGATATGGAGGCAAGATGGTCTTCTTCCTCAGCTACTGCCAGGTCTAGTTTCTCCACCTTGGAAATTAATTGAATGAATACACTAGGATCATGATTGGATTTGTTTTTTCTTAATATCATACCTTAATAACTTGGGTTAAGCCACCCAATGACTGCTTTATCTTCCCAATGTCTGGGTGGTAGCAAAGCGATACTTTGATGGTGCAAGATTCGGGAATAGATTGAATATTAACCCAAAATCCATTATGATACTTCCGAACAATAACCTCGAAGGTTCGGAATGACAGTGCTGGCAGATCTGGGCGTCCAGGTATTGCTCCCAAGGCCGCTGTATACTTTAGTATGGTAACAATCTTGTTTTTATCGAGGGATGTCATGGTAGACTTTAGAGTTGGTTGTGAATATTATTTTCTCGAGTTAGTCTTTTATATTATTCGAAAAATTGGAATTTGTATTGTTTAATATCACACACGAGCTTTGGACGTTAACTTATTAATATGTTTGTAATGGTAATTAGAACTGATCAATTACGTCAGTGATGACCTAAAGGTCAATCGGTCTAGACATTTTCACGGTATTTAAAAAAAATATATAATTAGATACCGAATCAATTTTAAGGATTAGAAACTTTGAAGGATTTTGTTCTCATAGGTGTTTTATAACAATATCTTCTTTCATGTACGTCATAGTGACGAATTTTAAATTTTAAATTTATTTTCGGCATATTGAAATTAAAGTATAAGAATCAGATTAAGTTGTTGAGGCACTTTGTAATAAAACCCTTACTTCCATTCCGACAATAGGTTTACGTATTAATTCCTATCTAGAAAGTCCATGTTGTGATATATGAAAAACATATTTGGTTTAAATCAAAATACTTTTATTCGCAAGATAAATATTACACATTCCATAGTTTCATTTGTTGCGCTTTGAATAATGCGCAATTTTTATTATCAAAGTGATATTTACACTCTATTGAACAGAGATTAGACAAGTCTTTGTACTTGGGGCACCCTAATTCTTCGACGTGTATTATAGTTTTTCCAAAAAGTTCAGAAAGATATACTTGTTTTTCTAGCCCCTTAGTGTAAAGATTAGTGCTTTCTTCGATATGGACGCGACGATTCCAGATAATTCGTCCAATTCGTATTCACCCTCGTCCCATAGCATCCCGCAAATATGTCTGGAGATCCAGGAGTTTATAGCCTTGTCTTTCACGTTTAACTCGTTGTAGGGAAAAGGTGACCTAAATGTGTAAACACCACTTTCACCCGTTTTATTAATAGGCCAGGACAGATAGGCTAAAAAAGGGCTTGACCTAGAACATTTGAACATAAGGATGAAATTTGGTACATGTGTTGTTTTTGACACAACAAAAAATATACTAAAAGTCCCCTGCTGTAGAGAGCGAGCTTTCGCCGCCATCTTGGAAAATGTCCGCCGGGAATGCCAGCATCAATGTATTTCACATTCTTCTTCAAAAATTACAAAAATTGGTGCATATTATGAATGTAACCACATGAACATCATAGTAAAATTCCACGGCTCTGTGTTTGATAGTTTGGTCGCCATACTGAAAAATAGCCGCCGTGAATGCTAGGTACAGTTTATTTCACCATGTTGATGGAAAATTAGGAAAATTTATACATATTATAATGAAAGCTGTGTGAAACTCATAGTAAAATATTAAAGCCATTCATGAGATAGTTTGGCCGCCATGTTGGAAAATGGCCGCCGGAAATGTCATTAAGATAAAGTATACTTTTCAAATATTATGAAAATTTGTAAATGTATTGTTGAAGACCGTCTTAACATCATACTTGAATATTGAAGACGTGCTGCTGATAGTTTGGGCGCCATCTTCGAAAATGACTGCGTGAAATGCCAAATATATTACCGATATATAAATGTTTTCGATATTTCTTTACCGAGTAGATGATTTACATGAACGTATTAAACAGCATAAAAATAACTATTTCCAATTAAAATTTAAAAATGGTCACTGAAAGATTACTATCCTAAAATCTGAAACAAAGAAAACCAAAGCTATATCTGATGCAGGAATCAGAGTGGTGTGAATGGGTCTTTGACTTTAGCGATAGCGAACCCATCCCCACTGTTCGGGATTAAATCGTTTCCTAGCTCTTGTTGACTTAATATTTTCATTAAAAACTCTCAACGTATTTGTAGGATGTTGATTATCTGTCAGTACTTTAAAACCCCACCTTATCATAACCAGGTTACAGCATGTAAATGAAAGAATTGTTCTATGAACCTTTTTTTCTCAAATGTCTCGATTTGAGATTCTCTTCTTGGTGTGGTTTTGGTTTCAGATTTAAGAATGAAGACTTTTCAATTCGGGTGTGATAGTGTAGCAAAAGAACCAAGACATTCCGCATCTACAATGGCTAGGAAATGATTTAAACCGAGAAGAATAGGGATGGGTTCGCGATCCCGAATCCTAAGTCCCATTCACGCCACTTAAGACCAACGTTTAATACTCATTATCTGTAACTGCGGAACCTCTACTACTACTGTGGATGTAGATGATCGGAATTAATTTGTTCAGCATTGCGTGGACATTGTCGCTGTACTAGCTGTGATGGATCAGAGCAAAAGGGCTTTTTGTGGCGGAGGGGCCCGAGTTCGGTGTGCCGGCCGGTTCGGGAGTTGCTTGGGTTCGCCCTTGGTTCAGACCGTTCCTTGCCCCGTTCGCCCAGGTGTTGCCTTAATTAGCTCAACCCGCTATTGGCAACCCTCTGAGGGTCGCGAATACATTGTTTCGGTCGTTAGCACTGATGTGCTTGGAGGGAAATCCTCCGTCCCCTCGAGCCTCCTATTGCCTTAATCCTTCCCTGTCACCGACCACCTTCTGGCTGGGCACGCCGCTGACGGTTTCCAGCTTCTGTCACCAGCTCAAGGGGCGTTTGTCGGGGCCGCTGGCCGATCCCGTGTGCCTTGACGGTGTTTCCGCAGGTTCAATTTATAATATGATGAGCCCCCAGCTAGGTGCTGCGCCTAATCAAGGCCTCTGACATGCAATTATTGTGAAAAAATTCAGGCTGACGGGATGAATATGAACGATCTGTTAGAGATTTGTCTTAAATCTAATCTTTAACAACACGAGAATGCATAAACCCCCATATTAAATTATATACCCTAATCAACATGTTGAGAATTACAGCTTTGAATAACTTTTCTTTCTTTCAGAATTTAGGGTAATAATTTTCAAGTGGCCATTTTTAAAGATGGCGTCGATAATATAGACTTGGATATGGCTATTTTTTGGTGTTTATTACGTTAACGAAAATCATCTACTCAATCTAGGAATTTCGAAAAGATTTATATGTTTGAAATATATTTAGTATTTCTAGCAGTCATTTTCCAAGACGGCGCTCAAACTATAAGTAGCACGTCTTCAATATTCAATTATGATGTTTAGACGGTCTTTAACATAATTTTTGAAGAATATACTGTATCTAAATAACATTCCCGGCGGTCATTTTCCAACATGGCGGCCAAACTATCTGATGAATGGCTTCAATATTTTACTATGAGGTTTACACAGCTCTGATAATATCTATCAATTTTCATAATTTTCCAACAACATGGTGAAATATACTGTACCTAGCATTCACGGCGGCCATTTTCCAATATGGCGACTAAACTATCAAACACAGTGCTGTAAAATTTTTCTTTGATGCTCATGTGGTCTCAGTCATAATGTGTACCAATTTTTATAATTTCTGAAGAAGAATGTGGAATACATTGTGGATGGCATTCCCGGCGGCCATTTTCCAAGATGGCGGCGAAAGCTCGCGCTCTACAGCTGGGGACTTTTAGTATATTTTTTGTTGGGTCAAAAATAACACTTGTACCAATTTTCATCTTTATGTTCAAATGTTCTAGGTCAAACCCTAAAAGTCCAGGGCTATAACGAGAAACACCAATTCTTTAAGAACGTATTCGTTGTTGGCTCTCATAAAGTTTGCTTCAACTATGAAGGAGTTTCCTTCCAACCTTAATTTTATAACATACATTTGTAACGACTACCTCAGAAAAACTTTAATACGATAATCGCTTACATTTTTTAGTTGTTTTCCGAGATGTGTTCCAAACCAGATACGGATTAGGAATGAAATTAAATAAGTAGCATCACCCATTATATAATAATTCGTTTTTAAAAAATATAGCTGTATATCTTCCTTGAAAACTGTACCTTAATAATACTAAATCCACAGTACATGTATATCCATGTTAAAGGGAGTATATACCTATCGTAATATTCCATAGGGTATATCCCTCATCCATGCCTCATGTTTCTTCTATCACCCTGTACGTATACCCAACTTTTCCCATCTCTTATATCCAACCGTACGCGATTTGTTCAAAGACCGTCAAAATTTAGCTTAATTTTCTTCTCTCCTATACTCCGATTTATCTAATTAAAAAAACACCACCGCCGCAGACAACTGTCTCGTATGGGTGAAAGGCACGCATAAACAATTTATGAAATTCCAAACCTCGAGTTCTCTCATCGTAACAAAACTAGAGTTCGCTCTCTCCTTGCCTTCCAAGAGAGACAATTCAGACAAATCGAGACGAGATTCCAACGTTATTACTAACCCGTCCCGCTCTGTTTTCATTTTACCGTGAAACTTACGTACTCTCCGTGCTGACCAAGGTGCACAAAAAGCCGCTTCGGAAAAATTCGAGACCGTCGAATTTTCATACCCAATGTTAATTTTCCCATAGGGTATCATACCCCATGTTATCTCTATGGCAAATTCATACCCATCCCGTTCTCTTATTTATATTCCTCTTGTACCCATATGAATTGAGAATATTTCAATTACATACATGGTGCGTTGGTCTAGGGGTATGATGCTCGCTTTCGGTGCGAGTGGTCACGGGTTCAAATCCTGGACGGACCCGTGTTTTTGCAGAAGTAATTTAGTGTCTATTTAAATGCAACTAATTGATTTGTAGCGCTAAGAATTGAGCATGTTTCAATTACATACATGGTGCCTTGGTCTAGGGGTATGATACTCGCTTTAAAATTCGATATTCGAATCGAATAGTGAAAATGGGCTTATCGAATACCGAATCGAATTATTCGGTTCGGTATTCGATCGAATTATTCGATTGAAACCGTTAACCGCACACCTCTACTAGAAATACCTAAATTTCATTATAATAATCAATATTTTAACTATGAAATTATAATACATGGTGTATCTGAAATGGACGTAGGAGCGGAAGTATTTGGGTTCCTGGGGCCAATATAAGACGAAACTGTGGTATGACATTTTGTCGTACGCCAACCCATTTGAAAGTTACTTGAACCTAACACTTGCTAGTTTGCATAAATCACAGCATATTGACTTCGTCTAAAACAGTAGGAATTAAGTTCAAGATAGGATGATTATTGCAAATTAGTGATTGCCAGCTAAAACAAAAAAAGCCTCATAGCCATAGAGTTTATAGTCAATTTTTAAGGAGTAGAAAGTTGTACAGATGGTGACTCATTAAAAAACATCAATGTAAAACAACATGTTACGATTTAGTGTGTTGAAACAACTGACCGATACTAACGGGAAACTGACAGCGAGCCGGGAGTGTGGCGCGCTCCTGTAAGCCCAGCTTCTGGGCGGCAAAGTTTGAGGGAATACGACACATGTCGGCGATCCTACCCTATAGGTGCCGACTGTCCCGTGTCCGCCGGAGGTGACTAACCCCAACTCCACCTTCCGTCACCTCCCAAGTAAACCTCATTTCCTTCCCTGCTTATCCACATACGACCTAGCGGCCCCCGTCTGTGCTGGGCCGCGTAGGGTCTCCCGCTCCATTCTTCCTGGTGCTCAAGGCCTAACGGCTAAGCACTAGTGCTCGTAGGTGGAAAAAAAAAAAAACTGACAGCGATAAGTAGCGCAAACTAATAAGGAACACCGACATTTTGCTTCATTCTTCAAACAATCGAAAGGTTGCATTTAGTTTAAAAATTAGGTTAATGTTGCAACTTATCGAAATCGGTATTCGTGAATAAATGTTAGTGGGCGAATGTTGGGCAACGCCTGTTTAGGATTAAATTTTACAAATTAATTTATAAAATTTAATCCTTATAAAAAAACAACAAATAATGAAGAAACCTAAATGTTGAAAATGAAGTAAAATTTGTTATGGTTCAAAGTGACCAAGAAAGGGAACATTCGTTTCTCCAAAAAATTACAGTGAGGGAGTAATGGCGTTTTTCTTGGGGCCTCACCCGAAACTTCACCCGTAACAAATTAGGTACGCTATGTTGAATAGGAATGGGCTTCATGAAACCTAGCAATCCTTCTCAAGGTCACACACTACTAACTTGTTCAAGAAAGGGTTGAGAGGCTCGTGATTGGCCTAAACTGATTACGAGGTGCCACCAATAGTAATAGCAGAGAAAAAATTTTAAGAAGAAATTTTCGTTCTTAACCTCGGAACCGAACGGATAACCGCAAATAAAACTAAAGAAAATTTGAGAAAAAACCAAAAGTGGAGAATTAACTTAAAACTAAGAAAAATCTTAATAAACGATTAAACCTTAGTAAATTTGCAGACCACCCTAAAACTTTAGACTAATGACGTTTACTAATTGGTAGCAATCTGCCAGCGTTGAGAACGACAGGAGACCTACGTGCAATGCGAGATGCAATGCAATGTACCCATAAGGAAATGTACATTCTTACTCCTTAGAATTATTCTATGAAAATTGCCAATAAAAACGGTAAAAGGTACTTCTTTTAAAGGTTCAAAGTGTTTTAAAGCATGTAAAAAATTTACTAATTTAATGGAAGCAAGACGTCGCCGGATATGTAGTCTTTTACACAAACCAAAATGAACGCTTTTGCAACCTTTCGATTGTTTGAAGAATGAAGCAAAATGTCGGTGTTCCTTATTAGTTTCCGCTACTTATCGCTGTCAATTTCCCCGTTAGTATCGGTCAGTTGTTTCAACAACCCTTTAAGTAACATGTTGTTTTACAATGATGTTCGTTATGAGTCACCAACTGTACAACTTTCTACTCCTTAAAAATTGATTCTATGGCTATGAGGCTTTTTTTGTTTTAGCTTGCAATAATCATCCTATCTTGAACTTAATTCCTACTGTTTTAGACGAAGACAACATGCTGCGATTTATGCAAATTAGCAAGTGTGAGGTTCAAGTAACTTCCAAATGGGTTGGCGTACGACAAAATGTCATACCACAGTTTCGCCTTATATTGGTTCCAGGAACCCAAATACTTTCGCTCCTAAGTCCATTTCAGATACACCCTGTATATAAAATCCGGACTATTTATGTATTCCTTTTAGCTTAGTGAGGAGTTAGCTGGACTTTACTGATTCGTCATATGAACAAAACGATAAAAAAAATTTTCTAGGTAGCTGGGTAAAAGTTTTAATTTTCACATTTTGTGGAACTTAGAGGGTTCTCAATTTTTTTAAATTTAAACAAAGTAAGTGTCTTGCGAGATAATGAAGATACAAGGAAAATGAAGACTCTTACTCAAAATGAATTGACCGCGCTGATAACGGTAATCACATTAATATTTTCCAGAAACTTATATTTTAAAAGTTGAAAAATTCGGTTTTTTTAGCGTGTTTTTTTATGTGTCATTTAGTGGGGAACTAAAATGTGTATCTTATTGTCAATTATCAATTCTCTACGATCAACCGTTTTTGAATTATTGAAAAAGAGTGTATCTTATCAGAAGTCCATTACATTAGCCAAGGAAGTAAACAATTACAATAGCTGGAATAGCGTACGTCTCTGCTGGGGTAAGAACTCCTTCTAACTCCATGAATAGAGGGTTAAATGTTTTACCCTTTCCTAAGACTGTTAGAAATCTCGTTCTCCTCTCTAAGAAGTCTTTCTTGACGTGAGCGGGGCGTGGCATCTTCAGCCCATAAACGCTGGATCTCTAAAGGGTAGATTGTTTGCTTTATAAAAAAAATAAAAAAGGAGTGGCCACGGTCGTTAAATAGTTTTTTTTTCAATAGATTTATGAAGAGTCATAAAAACTGTATGACCTTGACTGTTCCAAAATTCACACCCCCAACCTTCCTCCTGATTCTATGCTAAAGAGCGCTCGGTTTTACAGTGAAAGGGGGCGTTTTCCGGTCCCTTCAGAGATAGTGTTATTTTGAGCCAATTGTTTTTTCTCTCTCGATAGGGCAAATTTTGGCACTTACACCGGAGATCCGAGAAAAATTATCGCGAGGTGCCGAATGTGTCGCCCTTTTTCAGTATTGTTACAGAAGAGAGGGGAGTCCCAAACTCTGCTTTTGGTTACTTCCTAGGCTAATTTAATGGACTTCTGATCTTATCGAGATTCTAAAATTTGCGACCGTGGATAAAGGATTTGCTTTGTGGTATTATTTTATTTACAAATTTTTTCTATCACGTGAAAGGTTTCGGTTTGGTTACGTTTCTATAGTTTCAAAAACATAACGTTGCAATATAATCATTACGTTTTTTATCGTGAATTTGATTTGTTTCACAAGCCAAATCGTAATATTCGTGTATACATTTGCTAATGTTTATTTTTGGTGGTGCAATCTTAATGTATCATGTTCGTAAAAGCACTTTCTATATATGTGCGTAGAATAAAAGTTTTGTGTTTCGGTTTATTTCTTCCAAGCTATAAAAACCGAATGATAAAACGTTTATAGTGGGATATTTTTAAAGAGTTAAATGAAGAGCCACTATTTCATCAAACTCCAGATAATGCCTAATATATTGTTGTACTCAACTCTATCGATCCATATTGCAACCTCATGGAGCCATTAGCGTATTTCAAAATAGCATGGAAAATACTGTTTTAATGCTTAATGTTCGTCCTTAAATCTAACTCTCGTGATAAAAGGTTATCATTGCCATAAAACGACTCTATTTAGATAGGTGAATTATGTTAAAAGGTAAGGTCTCCAATTTCTGTTGTCCAAATTTTGTTATGAATTTCATTTTTCAAAGGACCACGAATAACGAATATCACTCCAGTATGTCCATGAAAATTGTCATCACTAGAGTGAGTATTATTACTATTTACTTGTTCGCGAGAAAATGCAAGTTAGTTTTCTGTTTAAGCAAATGAATCCTTGTACTTGGAAATTTGTACAAGAAAATTTCGCGGACGCGACTAAAAATTCGTTTTCTTACTTATTTTTCGCTTTAAGTCAGAACTGTCTCGACGAATGGAGAATAACAGAAGAAACATTTTCCTGTTGAAAAAATATAGTATACCAAATTAAATTAAATGATGTAGGTTTTAAAATACGCCTTCTTTTTCAAAACGCGATATAAAACTAGTCAAAGTTCAGCCAGGAAAACTATAAATATCTAAATATAAATTTGTTAATTTCAAAGTTAAGAAATTTCTTAAAAATTGAAATATTAAATTTGTTTTAATGACTTCCGATGTTCACCACGTGCCGTTTGTCGAAAGGTTTAATCGAACGATCAAGACTAGAATGGATAAATATTTCACGCATTATAACACTTTTCGTTACATAGTTCAAATAGAGATTATTATAAACAGCTATAATTCGGTCTACCATTCCAGCATTAAAATGACGCCGAATGAAGTTTATAAAAATATTTATAAAATTAACGCTTAACCTAAGAAAGAAAAGAAAATAATTCCCGCGAAATTGAAAATTTAATATATCGTTCGAGTTAATAAATTCAAACCTGCCTTCGCTAAAGGATTTGAAGCCAACTACTCGACGGAAGTATTTTAAATTGTTAGCGTTTTATAAATATTACTAGATCTGGAAAGAAAGGATATAAAAGGGTTCTTTTATGGTCCCCAACTCATTAAGTGTTCGGTACATCACACGTTCAAGATAGAATACATCATTAAAAAGAGGAAACGTCGAGGGAAATTGGACTATTTCGTTATCGGAATTTTATTTAACTTTACCTAGCGACTCGACTATGGATTGTTTCCTGTCTAAAAAATTACATCTTATATTACCAAATTACCTACTCCTTTTAGTTTAAACGGAATGGAAAGTTGCCTTGTTCAAAATAATTTACACTCATTTTTTTCGTAATATTCTAAAATAAGACGAGAACGAAAAGCACGCACGAAAAATGGAAATTATTTTAGCCAAGCCCCAGAAGAAAGGGTTGATGAGGGAATATTTCGTTGCCCGACGAGTCGCGCTGCTTAATATTTAGAGTTTGTGGATAAAAAGCATGATCAAGGCTCTAGCAAATATCGAGCGGGTCTAAATTTCCACTTCCTAACGAATTGTACTATGCAGCGAAAATGTAGAAAACCAAATTGTTGTTAATTGTACCTTTCCGTTATTAAGAATTAATCCTGTCTGTTACGACAAAAAAAGGGTCAATCGTCTTCAAAACCTTCGACTCCCCTCATTACGTTCCCACGTTCCGTTATCGTGAAATTATTTCGATACACTGACCATAGAAGCATAGATATCATGAATCATGTTGGTCAATTAGCCGAGCAATTAGCACCATTTCAGTTTGGACCTCAATCGAGTAAATTACATTTAAGGTAGACGAAATTCCATCACTGAACGATAAACGTAATTCCTTTATGAAACGACGGACGTAATTCCTTCACTAAGGTCTAGTTAGTAAAACTCAACTTTTAAAGGGGTTAAAATTATATTCGGGTATACTTTTCATTATGCATTATTTGTTGCTGAGTCTTACTGTCATAAGCAATTATACTGTATTTTGATCAACTTAGATCATTTCGCGTTATTGGTTCGAAGCAAACAAATCCAACTTCTGAAAACGTCATGTTCGGATTTACGAATTGCGAAAACAAAGTGTACCGTTAATACATAAGCTAAAAAGCTAATAGTTGGATTTATTGACAGTTCAAATAAAGAGCTGCTATTTCAGAAAACGAACGTTAATGCAAAGTGTTTTCAAATTTCAGATTAGACACGCGAGAGAAATGATGCTTGAAAGGCTTTAATCTGAACTGAAATATTGATTTGGTTTTCATAACCTCTCCGCTACATTTTTTAACCAAATCCTGCATATAACATAGAATTCTCTTCTGGTTCGCTCGTTGTCGCTCGCATCTTCTTTAATAATTATACCGAGTCAAATCATGGATACTAGAACCATAATGAAAGTCGTATTGCTATTCGTAAGTACTTGATAAGTTTTCCTGGTTAGCAAGTTTATCAATCATACGTGTATGAAAACTTGAGACGAATTAAATTTAATTTGAAGATAACCACATAAATTTGCACCTGTAAACCGTGCAATTATAAAATAGTATCTGTTATTCCCGCGGCGTTGCTCGCGTGTAATAAGGCGTTCCATCAAAATGATATAAAGAATGGGTAAATTTTACTGATGACTAATATTTTTGTAGCACCCTAGGAGCGAAGGCACTCGGCGTTGCCCGTCACCCCCTAGGGATGCATTTTTTATTACTTTTCACGCGGACATTATTCCATAAAGAAGGGTTTTTAAGTTTGTGGCCGCCATTTAAAAAGATGGCAACAAATCGAACCCAAAAGACCTTTCAGTCCGTCTATAGGTTAAAGGAAACCAGTGTACTCAATATTTGTGGGATCGGTTGAAACGCGCGGACTTTGTTGCATAAAGAAGATTTTTTTATATTTCCGGTCGTTTTTTTAAGATGGCGGAGGATTGGGGGGAAATCTTTCTTAGTACGCGCCTACTACTTATGAGTAACGTTCCTGCAAATTTTCAGCCTTCTAGGGCAAGCGGTTTGGGCTGGGCGTTGATTATCAGTCAGTCAGTCAGGACTTTGATTTATATAGATATAGATTTGAAGATAACCACACAAATTTGCACCTGTAAACCGTGCAATGTTAAAATATTGGTCAATTTCCATTTTCTCAGAAATTTTGGTTTTTCCAGAAGCAATACGACATTGTTACCAAAACATTTAATTTCAAGTGGCACCATGCCGGAGATAAACTTTACATGGACTTTCTTCTTTATCCTACAGGCCGGTAAATTTTGCTATATAGGCTAAATCATTTTATCATTAAAGTTAAGTGTTCAATTAATTATTTTGTTCATTTTCAGAGTAAATATAACGTACATTCCCGTCGCCAATGCTTACCAAGGGGTAAGTAAGGCTTTTTTCCGTATCAATGGCTTATTTAAATTTGTAACTCTTTTTATATGGTTTCAGTCCGGTGATCTATACCCGATTTACTCGCGTGTTAGTTTTTCAAGTCTGGCCTACATGGGACGCTATCATCGAACTTGCACGCACCCATTTTTTAACTTTGAACACAACATGCTGTCTTACTACAGCGAAGCCGAAAACCACATATCATTGACCGCCTTCCTTCAAGTCTTTCGTCCTCAGGCATGTTTTTACTCGCGTACATGTACCTTTTACGTTTCCTCAATACCCCCCCTTTACGGCACCGAAGTCCTCCCAGCATTCTCAGCGTTTAGGTAGGGTCGTACGGTACGAAATAGTAAAGGACGAGGGGTCTCCGGACTGGTCCCAGCCTTTGCTCTCCTATAGATTTGCAATTCATAAACTAGTCCAGAGGACCAGTGGTAGTAACCACCACTTCTTGAATTTAAAAACTAGTCCAAGCAATTAATAAAATGGTTTTGGACCAGGGCCGGAAATTGGCACAGTACACTGGACGTTGTCCAATAAAAAATTAAAATGTCCCATAGTTTTTTAAAAAACTATGGGGGTCTCTGGACATTTTGACCAATAAATTTTCCGAAGTTTTGATAGCTTGACTACGAAGATGCGACACTATTTATGCTTCTTTATCCTTTAATTCTTGGGCATGATTGTTTAATAAAGGTCTTCGGAAATTTTCTCAAATATTTTTTTACTATCCGCGACCTCGGCTTCACCGCTCTACGTCTATGCCTTGCCCTAATATTGCAGCAGTCGACGGGGTCACGAGGCTGAACTTATTTTTATTTTAATATACTAAAAGCGGCCCCAAGTGAGAAAACACGGCGAACAAAATTAGTTAAAAAATATTCCCCTTCGCGATAGGCACGGGCCTAGATATCTCGGAGGCACCGGTTCGAGGCGAGGGAAAGCAAATTTCAAACGCTTTATGTCATGCTATAGGTGGAGAGGACTAAATGGAAAGCACTATTTTACTGACTAAGCTCGCGAGTCGTAGTGGCTCGATACCTGTCGGCTCGACCATTAAAAAAGGTCGCTCGTTAATTAATCGAGCCGCCAAAGTGTTGGCTCGGCTCGAACTCGGCTCGCTCGTCACGAGCCCGAGCTGGCTCGAGCTCGTGAACAGTCCTAACTGAACATTTTCTAAATTTATAGGTGTGGATAATTATGGCTCTCTTTCTTGCCTTGTTCAATTTGAAGCATTAGTGTCGCTTCTTAGGGAATACCCTTCAATTCGTGATACGACTCCGGCGGTTTTCCTTCGGAGCGTCCAATAATAACTTGACGGACAAATACGAAACTGCCAAGAAGGTTATTTTTGCCACCTACTTCGTCGGTTGTTTTATTTTGGTGGAAGTCTTCAAAGCCCACCTGTCGACCAAATTGACGGTGGATGTCGATCGCAATATAAATGACTTTGATGATATCTTGAAATACCCCAAGATGCGCATTATTTTTCAGAATAAAAATTACGACTGCTCTAAATTTGTTCAGGTGAAAGCAAACTTTAAGTTTACTTCATCGTCTTTTCTTTGGCTTCTTAACACCAAACTCTACAGAAAGTAATCATTCCAACCAGGGATAGATTTATTTTCAGAAGTAGGAATGGAGAACAAAGTAATCTGTGCGCGCGTTAAAGTCCCTGATCCCGTTCCACGGGACGGAGGGGGATGAAAAAAGAGGTGGGTCATAGCGACAGAGGTAAAAAGGAATTACGTATTTTTCACCGTCCCCGTCAGAAGCGTACAAAACGTAGTTTAAGTGAGACAATAAGATAATTTAAACTTTTCATTACGTGTTGGAGGAGGGGCTCTTTACTGGGCTATGAGTCGGACTGAAGTAAATACTAACCGTTTTCCATTCCTACTTCTAAAATTAAATCTATCCAGGAGCTTTGGTTCATCGTGCTGTTGATGTTCCGACCACAAACTTCCTAACCAGTTTTCCAATGAACCGTGGATAAAATCTTAACTAGGTTAAGATCGCAATGCCTAATACCACAGTCTTGGTTGTGTAAAGTAACTTCATCCAGCTTTTATTTTCCATGGTGTAGGAAATCTCGGGTCTGAACTTGGTTTGAAATCATACAGTATATATAAAAACGTCTTGGTTTGGACCAAGGCCGAAAAACAAACGATATGTGTGAGGTTTATCAATTGACTGAAGTTCAGATATTGAAATTTTTTTCTAGTTATTTTTATCCACTCAATCCTTAATCAATATTTAATTCAATCGACTGATTTTACTGTTAATCGCTCTAGTCCCTCTAAATTAATTTAAAAAATTACATATCTACGCTTTTTCAAGAACAATTACATTTTCCGAAAACATTTTATCATGAAATTAATTGTTCTTGAAAAAGCGTAGATATGTAATTTTTTCAATTAATTTAGAGGGACTAGATCGATTAACAGTAAAATCAGTTGATTGAATTAAATATTGATTAAGGATTGAGTGGATAAAAAGAACTAGAAAAAAATTTCAATATCTGAAACTTCAGTCAATTGATAAACCTCACACATATCGTTTGTTTTTTCGGCCTTGGTCCAAACCAAGACGTTTTTATATAATATCTGTCACTTCAGTCTTAATGTAATTAAATTTTGAATAATTATGTTTGCTATGTATGTACCTGGGCTCGAACCTGGGACTTTCCGTGTGTGGAGCGGACGTAATAACCACTACACCATAGATACGTGGTAATACTGAGTTTTCCAAGAGATCTAGCTAATTCAAGCGCCCAATCACGATGGTCAAAACATGTATCTACCAGGGCTTGAACCTGGGACCTTCCGCGTGTGAAGCGGACGTGATAACCACTGCACCATAGAAACGTGGTAGCACTGAGTTTTCCAAGTGATCTAGCTAATCCTTGTGTCCAGCCACGATGGTCAATACATGTATCTACCAGGGCTCGAACCTGGGACTTTCTGCGTGTGAAGCGGACGTGATAACCACCACACTACAGATACGTAATAACACTGAGTTTTCCAAGAGATCTAGCTCATTATTATGTCCAATCACGATGGTCAAAGCCGTACTTCTGTATTTAACTAAAATTAACATACTTAGGCTTAATTGTTTTGATCAAACTGGCTGATAGCACACCCTGAATACTTAATTGTTAATTTAAGATAATTCCGAAAAGTATCTTCGCTGTAGTTTTTAAGTTATCGGTGGGGAAACATCACGAAAAACCCATGTTAATCTCCATAGGAAATTAGCAAAAGCGGGTGAATATTACTTTAACGTTACAAAACGGTATCAAGTCATATCTACAAGGGCCTACCGGCCCTGAAGAATAGACTCTGGTATGGGTCGTGTTTCAGGGGAACAGAAAAAACAGAAAGGTTGGTTGTAACTAGGGATGCACCGATATATCGGGCTATCTTTTTCATATCGGTATCGGCCAATATCGGCTTCTTGTAAACCGATAATTTCGGGAAAAACTTGACAAGATAAAAGGTGCTCAATTAGTACTAATTGAAACACATCACACAAATTTATTCCCTCAATTTAACATTTCCCTAAAAAAATGCAAGGTTTTCCACAATCTCAGTTTTATCCCGTTGTTCACGACTATGAGTAAGTAATTTTCCTAGTTTCCCATAACTCCCACAAACAATCAAAGTCGACAATGACGCTCTTAAATGCGTTTGGTTTCACTAATGTACACTTCGAACTTTTTTTGTGGTCCATAAGTTTGCTTACGACGCTACTTCTTGTTGAACAAAGAAAGGAGCTGCATTTTTACTAAAAACCAAGCAAGCATTTAACTTAGACCACACCATTTTTTAAGGAAGGGGGTTGAGGCTAAAATATGTAGCGGTACCATATTAAACAAAAGAGATGTGAAACATGTCCCTAATAAAATAATGTGCATTCTACTATTGGAAACTATATTCATGGAGGAAAATTATCATGAATTATATTTTTTATGGGCCGATAATATCGACCGATATATCGGCTGTACCCATATCGGTGCATCCCTAGTTGTAACCACAAAGAACAGTTTTATGTCGCGAAAATCTCTTGCTCCACCAAGAAACCCTTTGTATTGACATTTTCCCCAAACTGTTCTACGTCTACGACAATTGGGTTTCGACAACTGATTTTTCAAATATTAGAAGACTGAAAATTGGGTGTCCGACAGTTAGGAAAATTTTAAAATTAACAGAAAAAATATTGTAGTCCTCCAATAGAATGGAATTTTTCCTTTCTTTCAGCTCCCCACGCTAAGACTGAGTATTTCGTGAGAGAAAAACGAAATGCGAACTGCGCAATCGCCTTTAAATTCCAAAAAAACCCGCTTGATATGTCATATGACCATAGTAGTCCCTCCCGTTTTAAACCGAATTCTATGTTTCTATTCGAATTTAACCCTTTGCAAACGATTTCCAGGTATAAGGAACTGTATTCGTATTTAAAACCCCTGTAATTCGAATTTCTTTTTGAATAGTCGTTTGGTGATTCGAATACTCGTTAATCTCCTAATGGTAAATTCGATTCGTCGAATTGAATGCTCGCCACTTATCATCCATACTACACTTCTTGGTTTTGGTGTATTTTCACAAACAACAAACGCCGATTTCAAGGTCACCAGGTTCTCAATCCTACATTGAAAAGGCGTTCATTTGCTGTAGTTCGCAATCAGTACGAGAATTTTAGAAAATAATACATTTTGTGTTGGAGAGTGGGTGCCAAATAGCTGCTCAATATATGAAGTAGAAACAGTAAGCAACGCGACAAGAATGAACCTTTGGCTCATATGGGAGTCTAGCGTCACTCGCGTGTAATAAGAACTCCCATCAAAATGATATGAAGAATGGGTAGATTTTACTTATTCGACTAATATTTTTGTAGCACCCAAGGAGCGAAGGCACTCGGCGTTGCCCGTCAGCCCCTAGGGATGCATTTTTTATTACTTTTCACGCGGACATTATTCCATAAAGTAGGGTTCTTAAGTTTCTGGCCGCCATTTAAAAAGATGGCGACAAATCGAACCCGAAAGACCATTCAGCCGGTCTATAAGTTAAAGGAAACCAGTGTACTTAACATTTGTGGGATCGGTTGAAACGCGCGGACTTTGTTGCAAAGAGAATATTTTTTACATTTCTGGGCGCCATTTATTAAAATGGCAGCGGATTGGTAAATCTTTCTTAGTACGCCCTACTACTTATGAGCTTCTAGGGCAAGCGGTTTGGGCTGGGCGTTGACTATCAGTCAGTCTGTCAGTCAGTCAGGACTTTGATTTATATAGATATGGACTAGGACTCGCGGTGTTGAATGCTAGTTCACCCCCACAATACGACTCCAATTTTAGACCTCTCTGATCCAACCCTCCAAAATGCTCCAATTCAACCTAGCTTACATTTTATCATTAAAATTTCTCGAGTTGAATTTATATATGTGTTGAATAGGCCACCCGTCCAGATGTCATTAAAGAACACGACAGAAGATGGAAGAAGTTCCCGCTGAAGAAGGGAGAAGGCTGGAATGCCGTCTTCAACAAGGGAAACGCGGTTTACATTGGGAGTATTAGTCATTTGGAATATTTTTGTAATCGTGATTACATCTCGAAAAAGCCTTTGCATTACGGAAAAAACACTTTCTTAACGTCCTTTAGTTCGTTTCAACTCTCAATCAACTCCTCAAATTTCATCAAAAACGTCATTAACATAAGGTAAAGTATTCCGCCGCTTAGCAGATTTTGGGGCCTCTACTCGGAGAGGTTATTTTGGTTTCCCAACTTGTTTTGGTTAGTGGTTGGTGAGATAGGAAGTGCGGGCAAGGTACCTAGAATGAGAGATTCAGTTTCAGGCGGAAGAGCACTATCTATAAAGGCTGTGTTTGTTTCGTTGAATACTTCTCCTGACCCTTCAATATATATGTAGTTACAGAAGTAGGATAAGGGACTAGAAGTATTGAGGTAACCAAATTCTTCACTTGGCGAAAGTGAATATTCTTGATAAGACACCAACGGTTGGCCCTCTGGTAGCGGTTTATGAATTTTTCCTCCAAAACGTGAGACGCTCGTGGCGGAAGACAGCCGAACTAGATTCAAGCACCCGCGTCCGTGTTCCGCGGCTTTAGGTTGAGAGGAAGGGGGCAGGAAATATTTTAGAACTCACCAATTTTTTCCTCTCTAGTGTAGGCGCGATGGAAGCGGCATAAAATTCACAAATTTGTTCACTAGTGCCAGAATCTATTAAAAATGCTAGAGCTCTTCACTTCTAGTCCCTTATTTTACTTCTGGTAGTTATAATCGGTTTTTAGGTACGAATGTGAAAGTCTTTTTTGATTATGATATGAGGTTGTGTATGTTTGTGGTTTGTGTGTGTAGGCTGGATAGACTAAAAACATTTTTAGCAAGGTTCAGTAAGAACTTAATGTACACCAACCGTTAGCCATCTCGAATATTACCTTGGCGAGTTAGAAAACACTAATACTGTACTACATTAGCACATACAAAACTAACACACCTAGCTAATATGTTAAATTTTTACGTGACTTGTATGTTTTTGGAAAGATTTTAATTGGGGTCGCGAATGTAAAATATATTACACAACCTACTGGATGTACGGGTCAGGGACAGTGGTTAGCAATTTCACCCCCCCTGCTCTAGTAAATATCTTGGCATGCCCCTCAAACAATGCAGGTGCAAATATAGTCTGCTACCACGAACTTTCTCGTGACGTCACACACTCCAATCTCTTACCTCTGTTTGGCGATCATATTGGAAGTCGTCAGCTCAGGCCATACAATTTAGACTAGCAATGTTGACGTCACGTTCCCGTAGCTCCTCCCTTCTCAGTAGTACTCTATGCAACCATGATCTCTAATAAATGGTGAAGTTTCAGGCATTATTTTTGTAGGCTTATGAATTTTTGGGAGACTGGACATAAAATCCTAGCAAAAGACCTCATTAGCAAGAAAGCCTGTTCAAAATATTTGAATGAAAAACGAGTGATGGAATTTTCAAAGACTTCCTTACACGACGTCAGCGTCTTGTTTCTGGTATTCGCGGCTTCGACCATGCTGGCCATTTTCGTCTCCTTCGCTGATTTCTTTCGCGTTTCGAGGAAAAGGGGCATTGAGCAAACTCTCAGAGGAATTGAACTCGAGACGTATTGCCGCAGTATCCCCGAGGACATCGCCAAGGAATGCGTCCACTGTCAGAGATGTTTGGAATGTGGTCAGTCTAAAGGTTCCGTTACTGTTTTACGAAAAGCGTCATACATCGAAAGCCGATCCGAAAGCGTTTGAGTTATATTAGAGAATTTGAGAAGCCTAATTTCTAACATGTATAACTGCCACGAAAGCTTTTCAATTCTACAGGGCCAGTAGGCCCCTGTAGATATGACCTGACACCCGTTTATAATGCTAAAGCAAAAAAAAATAACTTTTTTGGGTTTGCATCCCTTATAAAAAGCATTAAATATCGTATGCATTAATACTCTTTTCTGTTATTTATTTTGAGATTGAGAACGAAGGACATTTTACTTGTCCATTCTAGACGTTCCACACGTTAAATTACATAATCTAATAAAATGAGCAAACGTATTCGAATGGACAAATGTCCATTAGAATAATTTGACCAAATAGGTATTCGTTGCCAGTTTTAATAAACGACTTTTAGCCGACATCTATTTTACGGCTAAACTTATAGTTATTCTGTTTCGCGGAAAAATGTTCGCGTACTTGCTCCGATATCCAACGAGCAAATTTTAAAAAAAGCGCTTCGTAACAAAATTTAATAATCTGGAAGACCCCAGCCAAATAGTGAAGTAACATATGCTTCAAGTCACCTTGTATAAGAATTAACAAAAAATTCCAGGCAAGATCTTTTAATTTTATTCACATGAGCGTATAAATGGATTGATAATCAAATTAATACCACTTTCTAAGAATTCAAAATATTCATTTATAAAAAACCTACAAATAAATTAAAAAAACATTAAATAACGCAGATAATGAAGACGCCAATTTCTCTTCCCATACGTTTTTGTTATAAATATCATTAATTACAGCTGCTGACTATCTGACAGAAGCGTAACGTCTCCCCCCCCCCATTTTAAAATAAAAATCAACTACTTCACTGGAATTTAACAAAATACTAAAAATCGACTACTTAACTGGAATTTAACAAAATAGTGACACATAAAATATAGCAAATAAACCTCAGATTTTTTTCACAGCGAATACTTACGGGATACAAGTTAGTGATGAAAAATGCCTGACCTCAAATAATATTTAAAGATGGAAAGAAAACATGCAATTGTGAAAAAATGTATCTAAAATTGAAAAATTAGGTAATACCTCGGAATAGTTCTAAAATATTATCAGCCATAGTGCTACGAAACTGAAAATAAGCACTATAAACTTTAAAATAATTAATAGCAAAATAATCCAAGCCTTAAAATTCAATGTCACGAACTTTTTCGTCTTTAAATTATCTCTCTACCTATTCGATGAGAAAAATATTATTTTAAACTATTGTGCTACTTTTGAAGTATGCAATACCTCAACTTCTATCTTATCGAGCCTAAAAGACCAAAAACCCATTACTTCACCAATAAACAGCACGGCCTAGAAATTTAGTTTGAATAACCGGGTCCCAAACAATTGGCCCTCTCCCTGCGAAAAGGAGTCCAAAGATAAACGGATGGACAGAGCAACAAAATTAGGGTCGATAAGAAGAGAGAAGTTGGAAGAAACCCAAAATAATTTTACAATTATATAACCATTGATTGACGTGATTCAACACTAAACACTTTCGGATTTTCATTGTTAATATTGGGGTGAACTAAGGCACTCAAATTCTCGAGAGTGGCTGAGCTATCGCAAGCCATGGCTCTAAAAAGTCAGCATGTGTGCTTCACCTTCAAGCTTGGGGAATGAGATTTCACCTGGTGATTGATGTCGTTTTGTAAGTGAATATATATCAGTAAGAGCCGTATAATCTCTGGGTACGATTGGGTGAGACTCAATCAATTACGACTTCAGTCACGTGGTGAAATTCTTTCAACAGGCTTGAACATGAAAAATATATTAAAATAAAATTTTAAATTAAATTCTAGTTAGAAATTTAAATACTCCACTAAATATTAAACAAGTTCGGAAAACCAAAATATTACCTCTCCGTGTCAAGAGGTCTACTACTACAAACGTATTTACCTAGATATGGAATTATTTCACTTTTTTGAAGTAAAAATTTACGAAATATTGAAGCAGTATTCCAAACATAGCGAATGTACAGTAAAACAGACCACATTTTACATCCAATAAGGATAAATCTTGGACACATGGAAATCAGTCAATGGGGAAAAGAACAGGAAATGAAGTCTACGCTTCTGCTGTTTACCCTATATTCTGAAAGCTACATTCACAACTGGTTTGCAGTGTAAACACTATCGTCTCGTCTCATCTCAACAATATTCTTAGTTTGCCAACATGAATGTTAACGTTAAATAACACCAAAGCTAAATTGTAGCTAGACGCACTAATAGTCAATGCGCACCATAAAGAGAATAATAAGTCTGTAGTTACTACCCATTTACCATTAGCCCTTTTACTAACCTTATAATTATTATTTAAGAGTGTATTTAACTTTAGGCTCACTCTGAACCGTTGATGTTTCTTCATTTCAGACACGAAAATCAAAGCCAAGAGTTTACTTCACCAAAGGCCTCAATTATTTACTCTTTGTTTCACTAAGCCTATTGCGGATAATACTTGTTATACGCGCCGGAGTCTAGGTCTTAGTTTTCTTCATGAAATCACTAAACCAAGGATTATTCTATATACAGATGTAGTATAGCTTAAGCAATATATAAACAGCCATTTCAAATAACAATATTAAAAAAAATCTTTGGAATATCAAAATGAAACAGAGCTTTAAAGCTACAAAAGTACTAAATGCATCATGATTACGAAAAATACTTCCACATATTCACTTTATATTATGGAAAAAGGGAATATTAAGGTTCTGTATGATTTCTTAACACATCAACACAAGGCTAACTGCTAACGCGACGCACTAGTGTAACAATGGACGGACACACACAGACAACAAGAGTAACAAGGAGTATAAACCCATTAGTGGAAGCAGTATTTTTTTTCCGAAACAATCTCGCTTATGTTTATCCTCTCTAGACTTCGCTTAAAACGTATTACTCCTACGTAAAATATTAATAGACAGGCAAGGATTGATACCATTAAAGAAGGAGCGCAATATTATCCATATTTTCATTTCATATACAGAGAAAAGAAATTATTATGTTTCTGAGAGGAGCTTCCCATTTTGGTTGTTGTTTTGAAAAATATATCGCAATGCACGGGCCTTGATAGATAGGAGGCAATGAATGAAATATATCGCATGAAAGGGCCTTGGCAGATATAGGAGGCGATGATAATCTCTCTCTTTGCACGAGAGGTTTATCTTTAATATTTAAATAAATAAAATTATTTTTAATTATTTTAATCTTCAATAATTAACATTAATAATAGTTAAATCGTTTAAAATAAAGTTATACCTATTATCATCTCAACTTTGCTAATATTGACGTTTAAAGTGAAGGGTGCCCCTCTTGCCCACTTTCTTCAAATTTTGGGGTATATATACGATTCGTTTCCATTATAATAGTAAGGAAAAAGCGCAATTGCGAAAACCTTTGGTGGCGATCCCACCTTAGGGAGGCTAGACGTTTCTCGTAACCCTAGCTGATCGCCGCGTATATCCTAAAACCAAACGATGATAATGGAGTAGAAGCCAATGATACAGATTGGTGTCTATGTGGAATAGACGGAAGACCAGTGGATGGTGGTGTTGGAAGCCAATGATACAGATTGGTGTCTATGTGGAGTAGACGGAAGACCAGTGGATGGTGGTGTTTAGGAGCCAGTATGTACAGACTGGTGTCCAAGTGGTATGGACAAAGACCAGAAGATGGTGGTGATTAGAAGCCAGTATGTACAGACTGGTGTCCAAGTGGAATGGATGAAGACCAGAAGATGGTGGTGATTAGAAGCCAATATGTACAGAATGGTGTCCAAGTGGAATGGACGAAGACCAGAAGATGGTGGTGATTAGAAGCCAGTATGTACAGACTGGTGTCCATGTGGGATGGACGAAGACCAAACATGGTGGTGTGAGAACTCAAATATAGAGTAGCCAACGGAGAGAAATACAATTTTCTAAATTTCTGTGACCTGTCAATGCGGTCCGGAAATTGGGAACACGTTTGCTCCGATACGCAAACTGCGAACGCGGTCACGTGGGTGTAACAACGGACAGACACACAGACACCCCCCCCCCCACACACACACACACCCCCACACACAGACACGGCCGTTACAGAACCTCTCCTGGACTACGTCACACGGAGAGGTAAAAATACTTAAAAATATAGATCATTACACTCCCCTATATTAGGGATTGTTTATACACACAGCCCTTTATAAAAGCCAACTAAAATTATTCGATTTTAATGAGACATGTCCTTTAAGTAGGAACATGTTCTTGAACGTACTGTACACAACACGCTACTGAATAATCATGCTAATATGTTTATAGGAAAATGAAGTTTTCTTAATAATCTTTGCAAGCTATGATATGCGTCGTATATTTAAAAGAATTATTATGTGATTAAGAAAATTGAATAATATATTTGCTTTCTGACATAAAAATTTCAATTTATCACACTGATATCGAAAAAAAGCACTTTGTAATCGATGCGCATTTTAAAATACAACATTATACGCCAATTTAGTAATTGAACTACGATTTATAAACATGGTACTAACTAGTGATGCCGCGAATATTGATTTTGCCGAATACCGAATACCGAATATTCGGCCATGCTCTCGGCCGAAGCACCGAATATTCGGCCACCAAATATTCGGGCGTGAGATATGTGCAACTCGCGCGAAACCGGTTATGAGCTGTAACCCGTTCCGCGAAATACGTACATCCCCCGCACGGACCGCAATGGGACAGGTCTCATCGTGGGGGTATGGAATGGTGAGGTGAATAGGCAGACGGCTACGCGAAATGTAGGGTCACTTGGGAAAACTCTCCTCTCCTCTCGGCACTAGCTGTAACGCGATTACTGCGCAATATTGGCGCGCAAGCAGAGAGAGGGATACACTGTTTAGACATGGAAGAACTACGCGAGTTCTTCCATGGTTTAGACATGGAAGAACTAACGCGAGATGGAACAGCCCCCTAGTGTTGAAAAACCTGTCGTCCAAAAACTTGAATACCCCCTTTAGATTCCTCCTCCCTTCCTAAAGGTGGGTACGTGGAAAGGCTGCGCGCGTCGGTTGGCGCGCGCCAGTTCAACTTCAAATTTTAGTGAACAAGGCTTACGCTACTCTCGCCAAGTTTCGAGAGATGGACGGTTCGGCGCTGCCTCGGCTTTAAACCTCAACGTTAAAACAGCTGTAACCAATAACAAATCAGAGGCGCGCGAGTATTGCGCAGACCGAACTTTCTGTTCCCACTATCTCGGAGAGCTCTCCTACGTCACTCGCTTCATTTCTGGTAGAGGCTCCGCTATCTTCGTCGCCGTTCCATCTCGCGTGGTTATTCCATGGTTTAGATCCGCTCTCTACCGCCTCTGCTACAGCGCGCCTGCGCGGAAGCTTTCAACGTTGGTGATAAACTCGGGAAGGAAGGAATGAAAAGGGGGAAGTTACGATTTTTCAACGCGCTCTCTTTAACACTATAGGACCCGTCTATAGGTTCATTTGCGAGTAGATCGTGTCACTATATGCTGTTTTTTATTCATCAAAACTTAGCACTGGTAGATTATAAATATTAAAGTAAAAATTGTTATTGAAATAAATAATTTTTGAGTAATTTTTCCGTTTTTTTCAGGTAGCGATGCTTCATGATTGGAGATTCGGTATTCGGCCGAATATTACGAAATATTCGGCCGAATACCGAATACGAAAAAAATGGCCGAATAGGCCGAATACCGAATAGTAACCGAATATTCGTGGCATCACTAGTACTAACTCAAACGCCAATGGGTAAAGAATCAAATAATTTAGGACTTTGAACGTCATTTCAACGAAATTATGTTTTGACTCTCATTAAGAAGTAAATATTGAATTCCACAATCAGTTCAAGGCTCGAAAATGTCGTAGATTAATATTTTAATGGGAATTTAGGAATAGTGTCAGAGTAAGCGCCTTCTTTTAAGTAGGCCTTTTATTACAATATTTAGAATAGCAAATATTCTAAGGAAATGAAAAGTAAATTTAAATCTCTGATACTATTACCTCGTTGTCATTTTAGCTGGTGTTATTACAAGGATTAGATTGATCTCGTAGACTCTACAGAAGGTTCTGACAAATTTACGGCGTTGTCTAAATAATTTGTAGAGATATTCGGAATTTAATGTTATAATAGCCAATTGAAATAATAACTTAACAAGTGATTTCATAGTGTTGTAATAAGCCTAGGCTTAAAGTCTATTTCAATCTTCTGCTAAAACTAATTTCTTGTAAGCCTAGGTCTATTGTAACGCTTATCAATCTTAAATTGATAACGATACTATCTATATAAAGCCTAGCCAGATAAGCTACGAGGCAGAATGGAATAGAGAGACTGTAATTAACTTAGATTGTCTACCATTGGGTCGAATCCCATTGGATCGAATGTCTTGTTCGACCGAATCCCATTAGACCGAATACCGCAATTTGGGCGGTTTTCCAATCATGAATTTTCCTTTCATTCCTATTTTTCTATTGATTTTCTTATTAAACTTCTTGATATTGCAGCAAATAATATGAATGTTCACCAATAACATTCTTCAATAAATTTCAGTAAATAATTTTCACTGTTGGAAATTGTCTAACCTACCCTAACTTTTAAGAGATCTCCCTCCCAAGTAGTGACGGCGCTCGATGCTCCTTAACTTCTTCGATCATTCAAATCACTTTATCCATTGCGCTACTAGAGCTCGGCAACTCAAGGAAAACGCTATGATTTTATATGTGTAAACCCATCCCATTCAG
Source organism: Phalangium opilio (assembly GCA_019434445.1). Taxonomy (NCBI): domain Eukaryota; kingdom Metazoa; phylum Arthropoda; class Arachnida; order Opiliones; family Phalangiidae; genus Phalangium; species Phalangium opilio. The sequence continues at coordinate 59,044 of JAEQBA010003159.1, forward strand.
TCGAAAGCTCTTCCATATAAATATTCCCTTTCAGTAGAAAATCGCTCTTTGGGCTATAAATTGTTTAAAATTTGGCTAAAATTGTAGAAATCTGAATTCGATCCAACGGGATTCTATCCAATAGGAGTATACCATTAAGATTTTAAGCTAATGTGAAATAAAGTTGTTCAAGTTATACATTCTCGTCGAGTTATTTATCAAAATACATATCATAACATGAAGATGTTTCTTGATGAAACCGGAACCAATGAAGAACATAGAGAGAGAAGGACCAGAGTCAGAATATGTATCGATCCAAGAAATCTCAATCCGGCGATAGTAAGATCGCAATTTCAAATGCCCACAAGCCAAGGAATATTTGCAGACCTGGCAGGATCAAGACTCTCACAAGAAAACCAACCAATTGAGTACGCTTCTATGACTTTTGATCAGAGCCAAGTCCGATATGCTCTGATCAAAGAGCAACACTGTTAGAAAAAACCAACCAGAACTCATCCAAGTTTGGGCTTTTTCGACCCAAGGTGGCCAGATCCCAAAATGGTCAGCCAAGTTTGTACGAGTCTTACCAATTATGCACAAATCCCAAAATGGTCTGCCAAGTTTGTACGAGTCTTACCAATTATGCACAAATCCCAAAATGGTCTGCCAAGTTTGTACGAGTCTTACCAATTATGCACAAATCCCAAAATGGTCTGTCAAGTTTGTACGAGTCTTACCAATTAGGCACAAATCCCTAAATGGCATACCAAGTTTACACGCTTTTGACCCAAGTTGCACAAATCATAAATTAACACGCCAAACTTGCACACTACTGACAAATTTTGGCCAGTGAATAAAATGACCTAACAAGTGTGCTTTAAGATTGCACAGATCGTGATACACTCTAAGAAAAAAGCATTCAATGGGTATTCAAACTTGAAAGCAATTGTTCATTCTTAAACAGTTTGGAAATATTATACGTTCAATCGCGAAAGGTGTGCAGAATCATACAAGATAACATTGAAGGTGTTGAATTGTAACGTTGGAATATAGATTCCCTCGTAATCCTGGTTATTTTCCATGTTCGATGGCTTTCTCGCTAGTTTTGGAGATTTTCCATAACCCACACCTGAGGAGCGAGGGGCTAACTAGAGCTTTCAATAGAGATGGAAAGTAAACTGATGTTATCAGGAACACGGGAGCAAGGGACTTTACCTTGTGAGCCCTTGCTACCCTTTAGTATATTTCTTCAGATTTGGTTTGGCTCTCTTTCGAGAGGGTCGCAATAAAGTGTACTATTTTTAAACTTACCCAAACCGGCTTTATTTTATTTAAACCTTAGTCAAAACTAAGTAAAAACTTTGTAGCTGAGTTATTAGTTAGCCTGTGGGCATAAAACACTATCGACCGCTACAAATTTGGTGGAGGCGCCGGCCTGCATTTCGTTAAATGCTTATGATCTCTTGATCCTCAACGTGGAACACGCCAAATTTCGCCCTTTCTCCTGGCTGTAACTTTTCGTCACTTGGACTCCAGCAACCTGCCGTTTTCCTGCCTCGTTTTTCCGTTGAAAACTGCGATATTCAACGTATTTTCCGGGGCCCGGTACGTTGGCTGGATATTTGTCGGACTGCGGGACGACATCTAAGGACCTGTTCCTGTCCTTTTTCACCGGGGGATTTCACCGTTCGACCTGCGGGACAACGGTTCTAAACTTTCACGTCGGACGGACTGCGGGACGTCGACGAATATCGAACTTTTTACGTGCTGAACTTTGTGTACGCCTTTGGACTACATCTTGTGTCTTCGAGTCACATTCACCGTTCTCACGTCAACCTTGAAGCTCATCTCATCGTTCAGGTCACGTATAATTTTGGTTCCCAATTTTTTTATTATTATTATTTCTTGTATTTCGCCCTTCGAGATTTAGTTATTGTATATTTTGATAACTTTCTCGTTTATGGCTAAGTCAAACGACGCTCTTCTTCGCCAATATAACACGCGAAATCGTCCTATTCCCCATCGTTTATTGAACGCGGACGGTCATAATTCCGACGAAGATACTGACTCGTTTCACGACAGTGATTTGGATATCAAAAATTCTGAACCCATGTCGTCAGTATCTTCTCCGGTCTCACAGTCGTTGGCGGTCGCGAATTCTGGGGCTGGAAACACAGTAGTCACGACAATGAGCTCTGGCGTAACGTCGCGCTCAAGAATGGTCTAAGAAGCGTTCAAAAATCTATGCAACTGCAGTTTTATTCTATCAGAGTTGGTCCCCACTCGGACGAATTCTCAACTATTTCAGTTTTCAACAAACATTGAACTTTTAGAAAATATTTGAATGTTATATAAAACTAAGAGGGTATACAGTTACAGATACATATATTGCACGTCGCACTCAAGAATGGTCTAAGAAACCTTCGAAAATCTATGCAACTTTGGATTTGTTCTATAAGTGGTGGTCCCGACTCGTACCCATTCTCGACTATTTCAGTTTCCAATGTACATTGAACTTTTGCAAAATATTTAAATGTTATATAAAATTAAGAGCGTATACAGTTACAGATACATATATTGCACGTCGCCCTCAAGAATGGTCCAAGAAGCCTTCTAAAATCTATGCAACTTTGGTTTTGTTGAATCCGAGGTGGTCCCGACTCGGACACATTCTCAACTATTTCAGTTTTCAATGTACATTGAACTTTTGGAAAGTATTTGAATGTTATATAAAATTAAGAGGGTATCCAAAATTGCACGTCGCACTCAAGAATGGTCCAAGAAGCCTTCTAAAATCTATGCAACTTTGGTTTTGTTTTATCAGAGTTGGTCCCGACTTGGAAACATTCTCAACTATTTCAGTTTTCAATGTGGATTGAGCTTTTGCAAAATATTTAAATGTTATATAAATAACTAATGATTAATTCTTTTTGCTTTCTTGAAATTTTAACTTGCCTCTGTGAACTAGTCATTTTTAATTTCTTTGTTATTCTTCAAGGAACATAATGTAGAAATGAAGATTAAAACGATGAAATATCCCCAACACGTTGGAAAAAGAAAGATACGTCGTCTGCTTGGCTTTACTGTCCATCGCTGTTCTTGTTTCCTTAGATCACGTGATTAACCTCTTGGTTTGATCAAAAACTTATAAAAACAGGAAGTACGTCATATATAGGAGTCAAAGTTTCCCACAGTACGTTTCAAATCGGTTTTGGACTAAAACTGAAACTGAATTGAAACATTTCAGTTAAGATTTTCAAAAACTGAAAACTGAACTTAAATTATTAGTTCGGTTAAGCCAGGAAACCGAACTGACTTCAATTAATAGCTTATTTCTACATGGTACCAAAGGCTAAAGCTATGGCCCTATGTTCTTATTAGCTTAAATCCGTTCTTGGCATTACCATTCTCAAGATAAAATTGCACGCATCATGTGTGATAGAGCTGGTACAATTTCCTAGAACGTATGAGTGACGGACTGTCGGAACTGCAGTGATTTGCGAGTCTTTGGAGCTTTTTGACAGTTGACTTAACGTTTTTATTCGATCAAAGTTGCAATGTACTAAAAGTAAATTAAAGTGATAGTTCCTAAACTCTGATAGTTAATAGTTTATACAAAGTTACAGTTTTAAGAAAGATACTTAATAGTTGAACATAGCACCAAATTTAGTAAAAACCCCCGAAAGCATTGAATCCCCCATGAAATAGTAGATTTTTGCAGCAAGACGAAGCCGATTTTTGAGTCGAAAATCGCCAAAAGGGACACTCTAAACGAATCGGAATTATGATAAGACTGATTTACGGATGACTCCTCGTATAAATCCGCATTTTCTTCCAATTTCTTACTTAAATTTAAAAGGGTCACGCGTAAAACACTCCAATCATAACTTGTTAATTGTGGACCTTAGGCTAATTTTCACAGAGCGTTTTCGACTCAAAATAGCACATAAAACCCACTGTAAGTACGAGGTTACAACCCTTTTTGGAACATGCTTGAGTTCATTTGTTGTGGGGTTGAAGAGGTCAATCATACGTAGGTTGTCCCTCTTGCAGACTGCGCTTACACTTGCATCGCAAATAAAACAAAATGCCAGTGAAGTTCTTACTCTATATGAAATGTCCATTTCTTAACTCTCCATATATTATTTCTATTTGAAGAGGGTTCACCCAGAAAACAAAATAATATTACCAGATAATCAAAAAAATGTGGGGACCAAAATTGACTCTTATCTTCAAACCTGCACTCAAGCTTGTCCAAAAACTATTACATATTTCTAAGGTAAAAAAATACTTCGAACAGAAGTGCTTGGATTCAAAGAAAATACAGAAAAGCAGTGTTGGATTACATAGCTTTGAGAGGACACCCACTGCGCGAAACCAAATGTTTGTCCACATTATTTAATAATAGTTTACAGCATTTTATTTTTGTGAATTTTACTAAAACCTTGCAGCTCCCGCTTTCCGCTATTTCCTCAGTGAACTTAATCCAGACCTTATACCACTTTCACGAAGAACAATTAAAAGAGATCTGAAACAAGCAGTAGCAAATAGTGTAACACCCGCTCTGAAACGTGAAATGTCTTTACAACCCCTTTCTAGCGTACACATCATGCTAGACATATGGAGTTCCATTTCACATGAAGGAATAATTGGAATTAAAGTCCAATTTATTGATGGTAATTTGTCAATGTAATAAAAATAGGTGCAAAAAAAACTATTTATATTATTTTAGAGCAATGGAAAATGTCTTCAAAAAGAATTGCATTTAAGTATTTCGGGGAGCGTCACACAGGGGACAATATAAGAGAGAAAGTCATTGAATCCCTGAAAAATATGAGCATTGATCCAATGCAAGTACGAATGCCCCTGTTGTCATTTATTCTAAGATAACTTAAATATAATTCGTTTAAAGTAAAGTCAAAGATGAATTTTATTAATTGTACTATAATATAGCCATTACAGTCCCTTTATACGACTTCGATCAATTCACTTAATTATAACTATATATTAGTGATGCCGCGAATATTGATTTTGCCGAATACCGAATACCGAATATTCGGCCATGCTCTCGGCCGAAGCACCGAATATTCGGCCACCAAATATTCGGGCGTGAGATATGTGCAACTCGCGCGAAACCGGTTATGAGCTGTAACCCGTTCCGCGAAATACGTACATCCCCCGCACGGACCGCAATGGGACAGGTCTCATCGTGGGGGTATGGAATGGTGAGGTGAATAGGCAGACGGCTACGCGAAATGTAGGGTCACTTGGGAAAACTCTCCTCTCCTCTCGGCACTAGCTGTAACGCGATTACTGCGCAATATTGGCGCGCAAGCAGAGAGAGGGATACACTGTTTAGACATGGAAGAACTACGCGAGTTCTTCCATGGTTTAGACATGGAAGAACTAACGCGAGATGGAACAGCCCCCTAGTGTTGAAAAACCTGTCGTCCAAAAACTTGAATACCCCCTTTAGATTCCTCCTCCCTTCCTAAAGGTGGGTACGTGGAAAGGCTGCGCGCGTCGGTTGGCGCGCGCCAGTTCAACTTCAAATTTTAGTGAACAAGGCTTACGCTACTCTCGCCAAGTTTCGAGAGATGGACGGTTCGGCGCTGCCTCGGCTTTAAACCTCAACGTTAAAACAGCTGTAACCAATAACAAATCAGAGGCGCGCGAGTATTGCGCAGACCGAACTTTCTGTTCCCACTATCTCGGAGAGCTCTCCTACGTCACTCGCTTCATTTCTGGTAGAGGCTCCGCTATCTTCGTCGCCGTTCCATCTCGCGTGGTTATTCCATGGTTTAGATCCGCTCTCTACCGCCTCTGCTACAGCGCGCCTGCGCGGAAGCTTTCAACGTTGGTGATAAACTCGGGAAGGAAGGAATGAAAAGGGGGAAGTTACGATTTTTCAACGCGCTCTCTTTAACACTATAGGACCCGTCTATAGGTTCATTTGCGAGTAGATCGTGTCACTATATGCTGTTTTTTATTCATCAAAACTTAGCACTGGTAGATTATAAATATTAAAGTAAAAATTGTTATTGAAATAAATAATTTTTGAGTAATTTTTCCGTTTTTTTCCTTCATGATTGGAGATTCGGTATTCGGCCGAATATTACGAAATATTCGGCCGAATACCGAATACGAAAAAAATGGCCGAATAGGCCGAATACCGAATAGTAACCGAATATTCGTGGCATCACTACTATATATGAAACTTCTAGGTTGGAAAAGTAATGGCTGACAATGCCGCTAACATAACGAAAGCCTTCAAGGCAACAGTTCTTCAAACTATCGGTTTGCATTGGACAATTTTAAGCAAAGTTTATGATACAGAAATAGAAGAATTTCCAGCTGATGAGCCAGAAATTGGATTTGGATATGAAGATGACAGGTATTCGTTTAAGCTTTTGATTACAAATTTTCCCAAAATTTTAACTTTTTTTCAAACAAACAGACATGCCCGAAAGCGAAATATCGAAAATTATCATGCAGTGGGGGGAGGTGAGGGACAGGATTTTCTGTGTTGCCCACACCTTGCAATTAGTTGTCCACGACGCCGAAAAGGGAGACGCAGAAGCCACAAAACAAATTCAACAAGATATTATCACATTTTTCAGGAACTCTAACCACTATCATGGGAAATTGAAAAAATTATCAAACAAAACCCTTGCGGCACCAAATGTAACGAGGTGGGACTCTAAACTTCGAGCCCTAAAAAGTATACTTGAGGTACGAGTTAGTGTTCCTCATATCAGATGACCAGAGCCGTACTAACTTTTCTCAATGTAAACAGACTTTTCATGACGTCCAACAGTTGCTATTGGCGGCAAACAATGACCCTAATGTAAAGAAGAAAGAACGAATTGAGGTTCCAAAAAATGGCATGAAGTAATCGAAATTAAAATTTTTAAAAAGATGGTTTTGGAAAAGAATAATAGGGAGGAAACTTTAAAGGGAATACAACCCCTAGTACTGAGTATTTTTGTATTATGTGGAAAGTTTATTCGTAAAGAAGGCAACACAATCCTTGAAGATAGGCTTGTAAATTGTATTCCCCTTTAAGACATATGCGAACGGGTTCGAGAAATGGGGATGAAAAAAAATTATTAATGGCCATTAGATTTTAAGTGACCTGTTTTAAGCCGTATTCTTCATTGTTAAACGTCCTTTATCATGAATTTATATAGAGATGAGCACGTTTTAGAAGTCAAATTTTTTATAAATTCCTCCCTTTGCAAAGAAACAATTATTTCCCATTTTTTGGCTAAAATGTTGCATTAACTTTAATAAGGGCCTATATTGGAGAGATCATTAGTTTACTTCAACCAACTTCCGAGGTAACCGTGTTAGTTCATTCAGCTAAGAAATCCACATCTGCCATTGCTCAGTCGCTAATTATCTATGCATATGAGAAAGTGAATGATATTCAAGTTTCAGGGTTTCATGAAATGAAAAGAATTTTACTCAGTGGACTACAAAGCAGATTCCAAAAACTTTTTAAAGATGAATCTTTTGTGGTAGCCACAATTCTTAATCCTGGTGTTAAGCTTGGAATGTTTGAAAGTTAGTTTTATTTCATTATAATCTTTCACCCTTCGGAGACGAGAAGTTTTGTGTTTTCACGACAATTTAACCTAAACTTAAATATCTAAATCGATCAAAACATTAAATTATGTCTCGTCTGAAGAGATATAACAATGAACGGTTTACCATAAAAAATTCAAAGGCCAATTTGCTTGGTTTGCCTACGGTTGAAGAGGCACGCAAAGCGTTGGAATCTCAGCTGGAACTTAATGTACCGGTGGAAAATGAGTCACAAATAGACACCACCGAAGGTGACGGTAATGAAAACAGTGAGAACAAGAATAGCGACCTTGATGGTAAAAGGGACGAAGTCTTCTAATTTCGAAAATGTTTAATATTTCAAACTTATCTCAATTTCACAGCTGGATTTTTTGGGTTTCTGCAGTCCATACGTGAAAAACGTCGAAGGACAAGTAACCCGACAAAACATTAAGAAATCGATGCTTTTTTAATGGAATGTTTCAATGTAAATCAAACTCCATTAGAATATTGGAAAAATAAGACAGATTTATATCACAGGTAATTAATTTTTCGCTTATTAAATAGATTTTGATCTTTTAAACCGTGCCCGAAATCGCTTGACGGTGGGACTAGGGATGATTTGAAAAGTCTGCGCAAATCCACTCTTAGTTCTCGAAAAATCCGCCCGTGGAAGCGGGTAAAATATTTTACTCCCGGAAGCGCCTTGGTTCCTCTTAAAATTGAGATACACTGATTACTGATTGTAAAAATAATCCATATAGGTTGAGCAAATTGGCTCGGATTGTGTTGGCCATACCTGCATCGTCGGGGGACTGTGAAAGACTGTTTAGTGTGGCCGGGTTTCTTAAAAACGCAAGGAGAAATCGTCTTACACCCGAAGTTGTGGAAGATCTCATTCTTTATAGGGAAAATCGAAGAGGTCCCATTATGAAAAAACTGGGCATTTTAGAGGATTGTACACAATCCAAAACTCAAAGATGAAAGTTCAGTAAATAAATATTGCAATTGATTTTTTTCTTGCCCTAGGCTTTTATTTTGAATAAAACGGATATGAGATTAACTGAAATGATTTTAAAAACTATTAAATGGGTTGAGTAAAAAATGTGGCGACCTATAAAAATGAATTCAAAAGTAAAGATGAGTACTAAAAGCTCTTGTGAAAAATGAAATAAGTACTTCATGTTGAAAGATTTCTAAAAATGAGATGAATGCGAAAAATAAAATAAGAGATGAATGCTAATAATAAAATATGAGGACTGAAAACGAAATGAGTGTTTGTAAGAAAATGAAATGAGTGCTAGTAAGAAAATGAAACCAGATAAAAAATTATAGGAGTTCTAAAATAAGACTTCGTGAGTATTAAAATGAGATGAGTGAAAAATACCAGATATATTGCAGGTGCTTAAAATGAGATGGTAGGCAAAAAAAAACGGGAAAAACTCACCTAGAGGCATATCTACTAGAAAAAAAAGAAAGGAGAGGAGAGCCTATCTATAACTTTGATTTGAGGGCTGCCATGAAATGAGAGAAAAAGTATATTACTGAAAGGAGAGGATCCAATAAAAAAAATTATTTTATTAATTATATTGATAGACAATATATAATACTGTTACGGCCAATTTGTCATAAACTGCACGAAAATATAAGAAAATTACGTGTTGACGTCTTTCTTTTTAAACGTTTGAATTTTATAGCCGTCTTAACCATAATAGCAGACGAAACCGAACATTTTTGGAGGGAAAGTTTGTAAATATCCATTGGCTGTTTTGCCCTGTCAGCCACTGTGGCCAGCTTTTGGATTCGGAAAGCCACAACACATAAAATATTACCGCCACTATGGCCATCTAGTGAACAATGACGTCAACTCGCGCTTAAAATAACATTGCCCTTTAATCTTAGGCTAAGAAGAACTTTTTATTTCTACTGTGCGCAACGACACCGCATGGAAGACTCGGAACACAAGCCTTAAAATATCAATAATTTAATATAGCATATTATACGCATGTAATTTACGCCTAGCTTAAGTTTTTCCTACAGGCTTTTGAAATATTACTTGCACTTTTTCCCATCATTTCAATTTAAAATCAGCATTGACTTTTCAGTTTAAAATACTTAAAAAAATAAAATTAATTTTCCAGTCAAATCGAAAAAATACGCCTGGAATTGATTTTATTGATTTTACGAAGCTTAGGAAAAAACGGTTAGGCAATGCGCCACTAAACTTATCAAAGAAAAAGAAAAACAAATTCAAATAACCTAGTGATGACAAGGGAAATAGAATAGAAAAAAGAAATAAAGCTAACACGGGTAGGCAATAATAGTGCCAGAGTCAGAAAACTATATTGTGATACTAATTTTTGCCTTTTAAATATTTTCGAAGGCATTATTTTCTACTTTTAAGTAATTAAATATCTTGTCAAAAGTATAATGGGTCTGGTTGATATGGGGAGTAAGTGGCGTCCCTCCTGAACGGTGAGTTTATTTTTTCAAAGGCTAGTGGGTGAGGGTATAAGGGTGCTGTCAAACTATAATATGGAGGTGAAGAATGTTGTGATAATAGGTGTGCTGTCATACTATAATATGGAGGTGAAGAATGATGTGAAGAACTAAAAAATGGGTGTACTGTCATACTCTAAAGTTTAAGTCTTGAGCAACGGTGCGAGGATTGAGAAAAAGTGGAAATAAAGATCGGTGTGCTATGAAATTATAATATCGAGGATTCAAAAATGGTGTAAAACAAAGTGCTGCGTTATTAAATATGGTTAATTTCAAGTCTAATACAGAGAAAAATGCTTTTCAACGATTCAAATTTGGCGCTTGAGTGGCTTGACTACCCCATTGGTCGAAAGGAATAAACGCGCTCCTAGCGATAGATTCTCGAAGCTGAAAATGTGTGCCTTTTAATGTATTGCTTAGCCTTGGTATTTTCACATCCAAGGCATTTCAAGGGAAACTTGCCCGTGGTTATCGCCGGTGTGAAAGGGAATGGTCCACGGCACGGATTTATAAATTTCAAACTAGGCTTAACATAGTGGCTAGTTTTTAGATTTGCTCTATCTCCAGGGACAAGCTTGTTTGTCATATAGCCTGAGGTGCATGTAATGTAAGAGTTTTTGTTTAAAAATGGTTGTAGAACCCGCACTGACAACATCCTCAGGTAGATTATTCCACGGAATCATAACTCGGTGAAAAAAGGAATATTTGACCGCATTATTTCTGGAATGCGAGAGATGGAGTTTCCTACTTTTGCTACGAATTGTCCTTGTGAATGCAGTGTAAGAAATGTAACTTTGTTCAGGATGACGCAGAAGGTCTAGGAAGTGACGAAGATCCTTTTGGGACAACCAGTTTAGAGCCTGCAATCGATCCTGCCTATTGAAATGTTGCAACGCAAACGGAAGTGTCGAAGCTCGAGCCTATACATTTTCCGTGTGGTTGATTTCTAGCAGACGGTATGGACTCCATAGGCTTTAAGCCGATTCCGCTAAGGGAATGGCAAAAGCATTGTATAACAAGGTCAACGTCTTCAACGACTAACCAGGAAGGTTATGTTTAATAACTGCTAAAAGACCATCAACAGAGCGAGTGACGTGGGCATGCGGATCTAAGGTAGAGGTGATGATTATACCCAAATTACGTAGTTGCGAAACATGTTTAACGTTCTTGCCCTTAAGGAAATATGTTGAAAGTGTGTTCGGATTTGTTTTCGCCGTTTTAGACCATTAAATGATAGGCCGTTCAAAGTGGACCAATCTTCAAGTGTGGTTAAATCATCTTGAAGCAATTTGATGTCAGAGTAAGAGTTGATGGTGCGCTAGATTTTTGGTCATCAGCGAACAACCGGCAGTCGGATTTTGCAGTTCTGGTAGGTCGTTTATATATACCAAAAAGAGCACCAAGAACACTTCCTTGAGGCACGCCACTATATACCGGCAGGGGGCATACAACTTGTGTTGTATTTATTTGATTTAGAAAAATAAACAATTTTTCTGACTTTACCGTATTACGTTACTTACCGAAAACACATTTCATCTTTAAAAGTAGTATTGTTTTGGAGTTTTCTTGGAATAATGTGGTAATCCTTGGAAATTTTCCTAACCTTAAAAAAGCGCGATTTTTGTTTCATCAACATATAATCTGAAATTTGCGGAGCGATTTTGGTCTTAGCTCCGTACGGACTATACGGAAAATATGCACCTATCGGGAATCCTTGTCGGAATTGCAGACCTTTGACACGTACGATGCGAGAGTTAGAATAAAGTTCAACGGCTCTCCCAAAGTTAGTAAAAACTTTAACTTTCATACGCTTTCGCTTTCAATATGGAGAAACAAGCTTCCAAGTGATAATTTAAGTAATTATAAAGAATTTGGGAAAACCAAAATGTTACCTCTCGGATTCAAGAGGACTACTTAAAAAAACTTATTTACCTACATTAGGAATTATTTCTCTTTTTTATGAGCAATTGCAGAAGTTAAAATTCATGAATTATTAAAGAAGTATTCAAAGCTTTGAGAATATACATTAAAGCATACGAGATTTTACGTCCAACAAGGATATGTCAGGTACACATGAAAATCAGTCAATGGGGAAAATCAGGAAATGAAGAGTATGAATTTTGCAGAGATATTACCTTTGCGTCTTTTTTAAGGCCCAATTGTCTACTCCTCAACTGTATACCCTTAATGATCAACGCTACATTCGCATCTGGATTGTTTTGTAAAAACTATCCTCTCATTTCACCTCAACTATATTCTTAGTGGATATAAACAGATTACGACCAGACCTTTCACTGATTTCATGGCTTACTATATCGTAGCTTTCATTGAGTGCAGACGTCCTTATTTTAGCTCTGACACCTAAGCCTAGGCTTAACGAAACCAAAAAATTTACAAAACTGTATCTTTAACTTAGTATTGACTTAAAAACTTAATTTATTTATATTGACAAGGTTATTACTACCGTTAATTATTTTTATTATTATTATGACGAAGCACTGCTTAAGTGAATGTAAATTTAACGGCAGTGGGGAAAAACATCGTGATATGATCCACTGTGGCTTCTGTAACAAATGGTATCATTTTAAATGTATTGGGCTGGCTAAAACAATCGCTGGATCATTCTTGATATGTACCTCCTGTTTTGAAATACTTTTTGACGTAAAGACTTTATTACCGGAACTGAAAACTTTAACACCATCTGAATCAAACTGGCAGGATGAATGACAGACTGTAATGGCAACGATTGATACTCATACAAGTGACAACAAAGCCATTATGAAGACATTAAAGGAAAACATGAAAGTCGCTTCGGAACTATCCGCTGCTTTAAAGCAGCAAGCGGAGGAACTCAAAAACGCTACAATTGAAATTAATATACTAAAAGAAGAATTACAGGCCCTTTAGAACACTACCGACAAAAAGTCTAATCAAACTATTCCCAAGCAAACAGCATACCCTTATCCTGGGGCCATGGTAATTCCCGCTGAAACCCTTTTCATGCATCCAACTTATAAACCTACTACAGAGAGAATGGAAACCGATAAAATACCCAGGATCAGTAACACCTTTGTAAAAAGGGCATATACGGAAGTGGCAGTAAACTCAAATTCAAATGAACTCGTCGACAGGAATGTAACGATTCTGATAAACCACGAGATACGCATAAACAAACTAAAAAACCCTCAGCCTATAAAAATAGAATGGGTAAAATGATAGGTAACCAGCTGGAGATATGCCCTCTTAAAGTGGCACGTTCGAGCCATGACTTCTTCATTGGAAACTGTCCATCTACAACTACGGTCGAACTACTAAAGAATTACCTAGATGGAGCCGGTATAGATACTTCGGCAATAAGACCTACATGGAAATCACTTAATACGGAGAAACTGACTAAATGCTTCATCCTTCGCACAACTACACCTAGTGAGAAAGTGTTATCAGCTTCACTATGGCCATGCGGAATATCATGCCATAAACTAGAATAAGTACACCAGGGTCCCCCGAACAAAGTGTGGGGGGAAAATACTGATGAAAATGCGAGACCCCTATGCAACCCAAATAAGTATAAATATTTCCTATCAAATTGTCCTACTGAAATAAGCACTAATTAAGTAATAGACTATTTAAAAACTTTGGGCATTCCACACTGTAATGTTGCTTAGTATCCGCAAGGAAACACATGGTCACAAGCCTATGTAATTGAATGTATGAAACGACAGGATGACATTATCCTTAAACTTGAAAACTGGCCTGTACCATATCGAATACAGAGGTTCCACGAGAAAAAACCGAAGATGAAAAGTAGTGATCAAACTGAGCCCCTTTTGATGAAGTTTGACTCTCAAATTACATGGCAGTGGTGGTTGATGGTCCACAAACTATATCTAGAAACCACAGTAAGAGGCAGATAATCCAGCACTTAATATATCATTACTTAAAGGGCTCAAAATAGCCCATTTAAATATCAGGAGCCTATCTCTCCACATCATTGATGTGGTATTTCTTCTGAAAGAATTCTCCTTGGACATACTTGGACTATCCGAGATTTGGTTGAAAGAAAACATTCCTGATAAAGTTACTGAGATTCCCGGCTACACATTTGTTAGAAAAGACAGAATAAGCAAACGAGGTGGGGGTGTTGGCATGTATATCACGGAAGGAATAAATATATCTGTAGAAAATATTGCAACTGATGGTGAAACCGTAGACTCAAACCTGGAGGCTCTATGTATAACCCTTGAGGAGAAAAATGTAAGCGACCCTTAATAGGCGTTTACTATCTTCCCCCGTGTGGAAACTCAATCCATCCTACCTGCATCTAAAGGCACAACTACAACCCTAGTAGCACAAGCCATCCTTTTTATTGCCGGGCACGTGCCGCAGAATACGTTTTGGTGTCGGAGTCGTTTGTGAGGCGGTTTTTTGACTGGTACCCGGCACGCGTGACAAATAATAATTTTAGCCGATAGTAAAACACCACATGCCCAGCTACTTACTTTGAAACGCTTGCGTATTTATAAAAAACAGTTTTTTACGCTATTTATGCACTAGATCGTAATGTACACCATAAATTTAAAGATAATTGATGGAATTGGCCTAATTTGTCGACGTCCGTTTTACAGTCGGGCCCGCGCCGCACGTCAATTTAGGTTTTGATGTCGGTTTTGAATCCAATTGTCGTCTCCTGACCGTCAACCGAGAAATTTGACTTTCAGCCAACAGTAATACACCACACGCCCCGCTACTTACTTTGAAACGCTTGAGTATTCATCGAAAACAATTTTTCCACTATATGTATGCCTAGATCGTAACGCACACGGTACACAATGTAAATTTAAAGCATATAATTTCGTCGAATTTGATTAAATTATCTACGCCCATTTTAACGTTGGGCACGTGCCGCACGGTAATTTAGGTTTTGGTGTCGGTTTTGAATCCAATTGCCGTCACCTGACCGTCAACCGAGAATAATTTGACTTTGAGCCAACAGTAATACACCATTTGCCCGGCTGACAATAAGTTAATTTTAAAGGCCCTTATTTAACTGAAAATATGATCGAGTTGTAGGTCATAAACTGATAAAACATGCTTTTCAATTAAAATATACCACAATTATGGAATTGCGTAAAATATTATTTTCATATTTTTGTCATTGCCATCATGGATCGAGTATGCCCATGATAAACTTTGTTTTTACACTATAGGATAGGGAACTCTCTATCACCGACGAAAGCTTATTCTATATACTCTTTTGCCAACTCCCATACTTAAAACGAAGGCTCTGTACCCTCACATAAGACACCGTAGTCCTCCCACAATCCTCAGCCTTTAATAGAGTCGTAGAGAACATAATCGTAAAAGGACGCCCCCTCTGTCTTAAAAAATAGAAGCTAGTTCAGTACAAACGCAAGGACGGTCACGATACGCGGCAGAACTTAAAAATCGCCCACCAAAGGGTACACTGAAAGAGTTTCGGTGCGTGTAGCTTGCATCGAGACCGCGTAATCGAGTGGGCTATGCTTGTACCCGCTAGTCAGAGTTGCCAGATGGGCGGTTTACCGCCCAAATTGAGCTTCTTTTCAATCTATGTAGCGGGAAAAAATGGTTGGGCGGAAGGCGGTTTTTTGGGCTGGTAAGGGCTACGTTCAGTAACTGCTAGCGTACGCAGCAAGTTTATGATATTGCCAGCTATTAAATATGTTTATATTTTAAGTTAATAACCTGGCTTATTGTTAAAAAGACATTGATCTGTATTGGGCGCTTTTCTGAAAAAAACCAAATTTTTGCTTTTTGGGCTGATTTCCGCTTGGGTTGGGCGAGATCTTCAAAACTGATCTGGCAACTCTGCCACTAGTCACAACTCGTGGAGTGTGGACTCTTTTATGGTTGTAACTTGTACAACAGTCAGTAGTAGAGTGATTTTTCCACAACTAGGCCTTGGCCTCAGCAAATATTAATTGTATATTTTAATTAAAAATTTAATTTCAAAGGTATGTAGTATGATTATGTTTTTAAGAATCGTAATTTGTAGTCACTAAACATTTTTAACAAGATTAGTATACGATACGCCTCGTACTTTCGTCGGTATGCATGGATGCTGAATTTGTCAGGTACATTGTTACATGTCATATGGATTAAAAGGAAGAATTTTGGGGTTAAAAATAAGGTATGAAAATTTTCTTTTGTGCTACAATGCTTAGCAAAAATTGAGGTAATATAGTCTTAAACATTTAACATCATGAATCCTGGTCAAAGATTGGGTTCTACTTATGAGAAAGATAATGATTGTAGGCTTAGTAAACGGCAAATGCGTAGAAAACGGGCAAAATATTTAAAAACAATGGTAGAACTGGCTACTGATTCCAACTTGAATTGTCAGGGACCTGCAGCTAATGTTAATAATGATGTATTAGTTACTAGTTCAGAGGATGGTGACAAAAACGTAAATCCTGAAAATGGTACTGATTCCGATATCAGAGAATTGTCTAGTGATAGCGAAATTGAACTTGACCACGATAGTGTAAGCAGGTTTTCAAGCGGTGCTAGTTATGAGAGTAGTTGTAGAAGCTCTTCTGATGACATTCCAAATGATCTACCCTCGGATATTCGAAGTTGGGTCCTTAAACATAACGTTGACACTGTAAAAACTAACAGCCTGCTAAAAATTCTTAGAGCGCACGGTCACCTTGACCTGCCGAAAGATTCTCGAACACTTTTAAAAACACTTAGGCAGACTACGGGAATTTCAGAGGTTTCTAACGGAGAGTATTGGTACATAGGATTTCGGGATGGGTTAGTTCAGTTTTTGGATACATATCCGGAATATGCAGAAGATATATCATTTGGTATTAATATTGATGGTGTACCTATATTTAAGAGCTCAAACACGACTTTTTGGCCTATCCTGGCCAGTGTTTTTAGTTTTTCAGAAGGGCTTATTGGTAATATTTTTCCCGTTGCTGTCTTTTGTGGTGAGTCAAAGCTAGAATCTCTCAGTGATTATTTAGGCTCATTCGTTGATGATCTTTTGGATTTAAGTGAAAATGGTTTTGAATATGGTGGGAGAACCTATAGATGCAAACTAAATGGCCCTTTTATTCTCGACACACCAGCGAGGTCATTTGTTAAAAATTCGAAAGGTCACACTGGGTATTATTCCTGTGACAAATGCACAATAAGGGGTTCACGTTATAAAAATCGCACAGTGTTTTTGCTCGATGAGGTTTCTGATGAAATTGTTACACTACGTACAAATAGTTCATTTAGAAATCAGGAAAATGAAGAGCACCACTTAGTTGGAGAACCTTCTCCGTTAGAAAGATTAGGTATAGATATAGTAACCCAATTTCCCCTTGATTATATGCATTTGGTTTGCCCTGGAGTTGTTAAAAGAATGGTAAAATCGTGGGTTAAGAGGGGAAAGTATGTTGTTCGTCTTAGCCACCAACAGATTAACGAGCTATCGTCTAACCTTAAAAGATGTCGAAAATTTGTTCCTTCGGAGATTGCGCGAAAGCCCAGGTCTCTTAAACATATTGATTAGGGATGCACCGATATATCGGTTACCGATATATCGGCCTATCTTTTTCATATCGGTATCGGCCAATATCGGCTAGGGATGCACCGATATATCGGCCAATATCGGCTTAATGTAAACGTGTATTTCCGGTAGAAACTTGACAAGAAATAAGGTACTCAATGAATATTAATTGAAACAAATAACACAAAATTTAGTTATTCCCACAATTTAACATTTCCCTTTAAAAATGCAAGGTTCTCCACAATGTTTGGTTTTAGTCGGTTTCTTAATTTTGTAAGTATTTTTCCAGTTGTACTAAATAATCTTTCGCTTTCAACACTGGATGGAGGTGCCGACAGATATATTTTAGCGAGGCTGGCCAGAATTGGAAAGCGTTCTTTATTCGCGCGCCACCATTCGAAAACACAAACATTATTAGGAACGAGAGGTTCATTGAAATATTTGGCTAATTCATGAATTTCTGGGTTCTGAGGCTCGGGGTCATTTGTGGTCTTTGAAGCGATGTCTTCTAAGAAGCTCCATAAACCGGAAGTTTTCTTCGTCTTCGCCGGCGTAGGTTCGGACAATGGGGCTTCCATATCAGTTTTTTCTCGTTTTCGACCAATTCCTTCAACCACTCTTTGCCAATGGTAGCACTTTCTTGCCTTCTGAAAACTTTGTCCTTGAACCTCGGATCAAGAATAGTAGCAATCACACAAATTTTGTTTGATTCTAAAGAAACAAATCGCTCGTTGAGTTTTTGCAAAAGTTCAGATTTCATAGTCAGAACGCCGCTAAAGTTGTTATCGTCACTTGACAAAAATTTCGCCAAAGAGTATATCGCTGGAATGTTCACAGAAGCGGTAACGTCTTTCTGAGACACAGTTCTTGTTAATTCTTCGAAAGGTTGCAGTAATTTAACAATTTTTCGATTAACGACCACTGATATGGACTGAAACATTTAAGCTTGTTTTCGGTGCAGTAGGTTGTCAACGCCTCTTTTTGTTCTAGACATCTTTCTAGCATATAAAAACTGCTGTTCCACCTGGTAGGAACATCTTGAATAAGCGCGTGCTGAACCACTCCCGAATCCGATTGAATTTGTTTTAGGCGGTTACAAGCCAGTTGCGAATGTTCAAAGTGGCCGACTAACTTTCTGCCCATGGCCAATAGGTCAGAAACACTCCTTTGAACTAATACGCCCTTTTGAACTACCAATTGTAAGGAATGCGCCATACAGGGAAGATGGTGGAAAGTGCTATCTTTTACGGCTCGAACTATGTTACTACCATTATCAGTTACAACAGCGTGAATTTTCGTATCTGTGGTGTTCCAGTGTGCAAAAATTGAGTTGAACAATTCGCTTATGAATGCAGATGTGTGCTGGCCAGGTGCATGTTTCACCGCCAACACTACATCATTTTTGACAAAATCAGGACCGGTGAAATGTGCCGTCAAGCTTATAAAAGCCTCATTGTTGGCGTTTGATGTCCACAAATCGGAAGTACAACTTAGCATGGTTATTTCTTCCAGTAGGTTTCTTACTTTTTGTTCCACTGTTTGCATCAGTTGTGGATGTGCTGTATCTCTAAAATATCGCCGAGAAGGCAAGTTATATCGTGGTTCCAAATTTGAAATCAACTTCCGAAAGCCGATGTTTTCAACCACAGAAAACGGTTGATAATCTGTGGCAATAAACTCTGAAATTAATTTCGTAATTTCTTTAGCGCGAGGATGATCAGGATCAAACGTTCTTTTTCTTTCAATTGCTTCACTTAGTGTGAGTTGGGAAGAACATGATGCTGCAGCGTGAAGATTTGGTTGCTTACGGTTGGTTACTTGGGCCAACTTTTGAGTTTCTTCTAAAAATTTGGAATGCTCCTCTTTATGGTGTAATTTCAAATGCGAAATCATATTTGAAGTAGTAGCAGATTTTGCAGTCAGTCCGCCTCTGGAAACAAGCTGATCACATGAATTACATTTCGATTTCGATACATCGACAGTTTTCGTAAAATATTTCCATATAGCACTCGCCATAGTGAGAGTTTTCGTAAAGTCTTTTTACCTCTCCGTGTGACGTAGTCCAGGAGAGGTTCTGTAACGGCCGTGTCTGTGTGTCTGTCTGTGTGTCTGTCTGTTGTTACACTCACGTGACCGCGTTCGCAGTTTGCGTATCGGAGCAAACGTATTCCCAATTTCCGGACCGCATTGACAGTTCACAGAAATTTGGAAAATTGTATTTCTCTCCGTTGGCTACTCTATACTTGAGTTCTCACACCACCATGTTTGGTCTTCGTCCATCCCACATGAACACCAGTCTGGTACTTTTCTGGCTTCCAACACCACCATCTTCTGTTCTTTGTCAATCCCACATTGACACCAGTCTGCACTTACACTGGCATCTAACACCACCATCCACTGGTCTTCCGTCTATTCCACATAGACACCAATCTGTATCATTGGCTTCTACTCCATTATCATCGTTTTGTTTTAGGATATACGCGGCGATCAGCTAGGGTTACGAGAAACGTCTAGCCTCCCTAAGGTGGGATCGGCCACCAAAGGTTTTCGCAATTGCGCTTTTTCCTTACTATTATAATGGAAACGAATCGTATATATACCCCAAATTTGAAAAAAGCGGCCAAGAGGGGTACCCTTCACTTTAAACGTCAATATTAGCAAAGTTTGAGAAGATAGTAGGTATAACTTTATTTTAAACGATTTAACTATTATTAATGTTAATTATTGAAGATTAAAATAATTAAAAATAATTATATTTATTTAAATATTAAAGATAAACCTCTCGTGCAAAGAGAGAGATTATCATTGCCTCCTATATCTACCAAGGCCCGTGCATGCGATATATTTCCTTCATTGCCTCATATCTATCAAGGCCCGTGCATTGTGATATATTTCATTCATTGCCTCCTATATCTATCAAGGCACGTGCATTGTGATATATTTCATTCATTGCCTCCTATATCTATCAAGGCCCGTGCATTGCGATATATTTTTTCAAAACAACAACAAAAATGGGAAGCTCCTCTCAGAAACATAATAATTTCTTTTCTCTGTATATGAAATGAAAATATGGATAATATTGCGCTCCTTTGATGGTATGAATCCTTTCCTGTCTATTAATATTTTATGTAGGAGTAATACGTTTTTAGCGAAGTCTAGAGAGGATAAACATAAGCGAGATTGTTTTGGGAAAAAAATACTGCTTCCACTAATGGATTTACACTCCTTGTTACTGTTGTATAGAGTAATCTTGATAAAAGCTTAAAAAATTACGAGAGGACAGACCTTTTTTATCCTCTTGTTTTATTCTTAATAAGAATATAAAACATTTATTTTGTATCAAAAAATATTTTTTGGTGCTAAGATTGCTTTAAAAAAATCCAAACGGTTAGGCATTGTTAAAAAAGACAAATGATATTTTTCAAATCTATTGAGATAACGCCCACCCAGTTGAAAATTGCCCTTTTTTATTCGCGGGAGTCATTCTTAATGAGAATTTCGATGCTAGTAGGTTGTCAATTAAACTACCGGTATATTATTGTTGTTGGAAATTGGATATTAAGTCAAATTAAGTGGTTGTAAAGAGCCAGCAGGTTTTTGCCACTTCTTTTTGTGAGTATTTGATTTTTGTATGTAAAATGGAGGAAGATAATGTTGAGAGTAAGGATGAAATGCGGAAGCGCAAAGCGCGGGAAAGGATGAGGGCAAAAAGGTCGACGTTTTCATTGGATACTTAAGGTTATATAATCTTCTCGACACGGAGAGGTAATATTTTGGTTTTCCCAACTTGTTAAACTAATAAATCAATGCGATTCGAAGCAAAAACACGACAAGAAAGAACACACCAGCGAGGGGAATCCAATAGGAAAAGGATAGACAATCTCAGTTTTATTCCGTTGTTTACGACTATGAGAAAGTAATTTCTCTAGTTTCCCACATCTCCCACAAACAATCGAAATCAACACTGAGGCCCTCTAATGCTTTTGGTGTCACTTATGTACTGTTTGAACTTTTCACTTGTGGTCCACAAGTTTGCTTATTACGCTACTTATTGTTGAACAAAGAAAGGAGCTGCAATTTTACTAAAAACCAAGCAAAGATTGGCCATACCATTTTTAAGTTAGGGGGTTAAGGCTAAAATATGTAGCGGTACCACATTAAACAAAGAGAGGTGACACATATCTCTAATAAAATGAAGTAAAAACGTAAATGGTCCTAAATAATGCTGATTCTACTCTTGGAAACTATATTCATGGAGAAATATTATTTTTTTATGGGCCGATAATATCGGCCGATATATCGGCCACGCATTTCCGATATATCGGCCGGCCGATATATCGGCTGTACCCATATCGGTGCATCCCTAATATTGATCGGTGGAAGGCCACAGAACTCCGACAATTCCTGTTGTATTCTGGACCAGTTTTGTCCCAGGACATTCTATCCCCCGATGTATTAGGGCATTTTAGACTTTTGCACTCTGCAATCTACATTCCTGCATCGCCTGATCTTCGTAAGACTTACTTAAACTATGCGGGAGATTTATTGGAAATGTTTGTTTCTTCATGCCCAGAATTATATGGAAAAGAATTTGTGTCATTAAATGTGCATGCTTTGACCCATCTAAAAGCTGACGTTGAAAGGTTTGGCCCTTTAGATAGATATAGTGCCTTTCCATTTGAGAATCATCTTCAGTATCTTAAAAAAATGTTACGATCTCCTAAAAACCTCTTCAACAATTGTTTAAAAGAGTCAATGAAGGCAAACATATTTTAAAACATAAACCAAAATACGGTGGTATACTTCTCAAAAAGCCTTTCAAAGACAATAGTTCCCGAATTCCTACTGGTGTTAAAATCTTTCAAAAAGGTTCAGTCGGGCGTTTATAGCTTGACAACATCCCCAGCTGATGGCTGCGTTAAATTAACTACTTAGAGACAACACATAGAACACTTTCATGGCTCTATAAAACTTGGTAAGAGAGTAAATCTTTGCTATATAATCGAACCCTATTTACTGGCGCTACTTAACCACTTAAATATTACAAAAGCATTGTAAATATCATATTCATTTATTAATTATTATGTAATTATAATTGTTTTATTATGTATGCAAAATGTACCAGAAAGGACTTGGTTATTAAATTGAGATTAAGATAGTAATGCTTTGTATCATTATTTCAACCTGGTAACCCACTTTGTAAGTGAATTGGTTACAAGTTCATCAGGATGGGCTGGATGATCGTCCAGTTCATCAGGATGGGCTGAATGATCGTCCAGTTCATCAGGATGTGAAAAATTGACTTCCGTTGACTCAACTTCATCTTGATCATTGTTGATGTTATTTTCACTTAGGACGTCCTAAGACGAGGACAAGGACCGTGAAGGATTGTCATCGGTGCTGTCACAGAATTGCTTCGGATCTGCCGAAACACTTGATTTGCAGCTTGACGAATTTTCATTTGCTTGTTCTTAAGAATGGCTGCTCAGGAAAACAACTTTTTCCAATGGATGCAATATCTGTTTAAGAAATCTACCCCTTCCCCGTTCGTCACGTTGAACTCGACTGTTGAATTTTGCGCGGTCGTAAATGACATTACGGCGGATGATAAAATGACTTTCAAATTTATCAAGAACTGCTTTGAAGTCTTTGGCTGTTGCTGCCGAAAGGCCAAATGATCCAAAGATGTCGTCAGCCTTGTCGCCCATTAGATATATTAGTGCATTTACTTAGCCTTCCTCAGTCTTCCTCATTTTTAGAACTGAGGCCAGAAACACGCCGAAAACGTTCGAATCGTCTCTTCCCCCCAGGCCAATCGCTAGGGCACGCGAAATTAAACGGATCTGGTGGAGTGAACTGAAAGGCGATAAATTAAATTTAAGTATGTTGTTAAGCGCTTAAAACTCTATCAGCAACTGTTTAGTTTATACCAGGAATCGCCCCGGAAGTCGGTCATCTAGGCAATCAAAGCTTAAAAAATTGGAAAATTACTTTTATTATTTCGTAACAATCAACTTTAATGTTGAATATCTTAAAATTGGTGAGCACGATCTTGATTAAATTTACGTATGTTGTTAAGCGTACACAACTCTACCGGAAACTGTTTAGTTTATACCAGGAAGCGCCCCGGAAGTTGGTCATCTAGGCAATCAAACCTTAGAAAATCGCAAAATGACTTTTATTATTTCAGTAAAATTCAACTTAAATGTTGAATATCTTAAAATTGGCGCGCATGATCTTGATTAAATTTGCGTATGTTGTTAATCGTATAAAACTCTACCGGAAACGGTTTAGTGTATAGCAGAAGCGCCCCGGATGTGTTTCATCTAGACAATCAAACCTTAGAAAATTGCAAGTAAAATTAAGTATGTTTTTAAGCGAAAAATTTATGTATTGTGGGATTTAAGACGTTTAAAAAATTACTGAAATCAATATAATCAGATTTAAACATTTATTTCATTCAATTCAAATTTTATTATTAATCATAATAATAACATATATGTACAAGAAAATAGTAGTTAGTTTTGGGCTATTTACATTCATAAAAGTATTTTACTTCTGGAAGAAAAATGCCAATTTCCCCCTATGCTTTTATGGGGAAATAACCCATAAAGTATAGATCCGTGACCAAAAGTTAAATAAATAAAAGTTATAAATAAATCTGTATATGAATGACAATGATTGTGCTCGATGGTATCCGATAACAAAAATGAAGTTTATTCTTCTATTGCTTCCCTGTACTAAAATATTACTTTCCGATATACGGGGGATAGTCTGTTACAGAATTAACATCCATTTCCCCCATATATCGAAAAGTAATATTAATCCTTTCTTTCAGTTCAGGGTTTGTGTCTTTGGGAACAGAATGTTCCCAATCTTTTTGGCACGCCCCCTTCATTAAAAAAAAAGGATCCACTGGTTAAACTAACCGAAGTGGTAGCACAGGTTTTACCTTTCGGACGCAAAGGAAAGTCCTTTCTGCGCCGAAAGATAACGAGGAAATAGTTGAATGAACCCCATTTTCATCATCGGAGTGCCATCCAACACAATCATTGCCATCCTTATACAGATTGACAATAGCGGCGTTGAATTTAACTTTACTCTCTTTCTCCACCTTTTCCTTCAACTTTTCCAAAGATTTTGGCCACTGACCTATACTCTTGTGGGCGACTTTCCCATAAGAATATAGGGAGAAATTAGCATTTTCACAATAGTAAAATACTTTACGAGGAAGAGTATTGTTATCTTCAAACATATTTTTGAACTCAGTCAAGAGTGCGTCGATAGTAACCTCTTTTTCAAAGGCAGGAAGGTACACTACCGACGCACCCTTGCTGAGTTCTTTTTCTCCTTCTACAATTTTTTCAACAACTTTCGCTGCAGGCGACGGTCTCTTTCGCCAATGAAACTTTCTCTGGGCTTTGGCTTGGCGGGCCGGGTAAGCGTCGTGGCGGGCCGGGTAAGCTTCGTGGTGGCCGGGTAAGCTTCGTGCCGGGCCGGGTAAGCTTCGTGCCGGGCCGGGTAAGCTTCGTGGCGGGCCGGGTAAGCGTCGTGGCGGGTCGGGTAGACGTCGTGGCGGGCCGGGTAAGCGTCGTGGCGGGCCGGGTAAGCGTCGTGGCGGGCCGGGTAAGCGTCGTGGCGGGCCGGGTAAGCGTCGTGGCGGGCCGGGTAAGCGTCGTGGCGGGCCGGGTAAGCGTCGTGGCGGGCCGGGTAGGCGTCGTGGCAGGCCTGGTAGGCGTCGTGGCGGGCCGGGTTGGCGTCGTGGCGGGCCGGGTTGGCGTCGTGGCGGGCCGTGTAGGCGTCGTGTCGGGCCGTGTAGGCGTCGTGGCGGGCCTGGTAGGCGTCGTGGCGGGCCGTGTAGGCGTCGTGGCGGGCCGGGTAGGCGTCGTGGCAGGCCTGGTAGGCGTGGTGGTGGGCCGGGTTGGCGTCGTGGCGGGCCGTGTAGGCGTCGTGGCGGGCCTGGTAGGCTTCGTGGCGGGCCGGGTAGGCGTCGTGGCGAGCCGGGTAGGCGTCGTGGCGGGCCGGGTAGGCGTCGTGGCGGGCCGTGTAGGCGTCGTGGCGGGCCTGGTAGGCTTCGTGGCGGGCCGGGTAGGCGTCGTGGCGGGCCGGGTAGGCGTCGTGGCAGGCCTGGTAGGCGTGGTGGTGGGCCGGGTTGGCGTCGTGGCGGGCCGGGTAGGCGTCGTGGCGGGCCTGGTAGGCGTCGTGGCGGGCCGGGTAGGCGTCGTGGCGGGCCGGGTAGGCGTCGTGGCGGGCCGGGTAGGCGTCGTGGCGGGCCGGGTAGGCGTCGTGGCGGGCCGGGTAGGCGTCGTGGCGGGCCGGGTAGGCGTCGTGGCGAGCCGGGGTCACTTCAGTGAAGGTAGTCGTTATGAATTCGGGACGACGAGCGGCGAGCACTTCATTCCAATTCAGCCTCGGGCAGTTACACTGCTTTAAGACTTTAATAAATTCAGTGAGCTCTTTCAAATGGATCCTGAAAAAGTTTATTTAAAATGCTTTCATTAGAAAATAACTTAATTGGAAATTTCGAAGTTGTAAAAGATACGATGGTCGCACGGTTTAGATTAGACGCGGGGCCTAGAACTTTATTAATAACACTTAGCTTGGCAAGAACCGTTTTATCGTAAGTTTTAGCACAGAGCAAGGCCAAAACTTTGTGGGATTTAAGACGTTTAAGAAATTACTGAAATCAATATAATCAGATTTAAACATTTATTTCATTCAATTCAAATTTTATTATTAATCATAATAATAACATATATGTACAAGAAAATAGTAGTTAGTTTTGGGCTATTTACATTCATAAAAGTATTTTACTTCTGGAAAGAAAAATGCCAATTTCCCCCTATGCTTTTATGGGGAAATAACCCATAAAGTATAGATCCGTGACCAAAAGTTAAATAAATAAAAGTTATAAATAAATCTGTATATGAATGACAATGATTGTGCTCGATGGTATCCGATAACAAAATTGAAGTTTATTCTTCTATTGCTTCCCTGTACTAAAATATTACTTTCCGATATACGGGGGATAGTCTGTTACAGAATTAACATCCATTTCCCCCATATATCGAAAAGTAATATTAATCCTTTCTTTCAGTTCAGGGTTTGTGTCTTTGGGAACAGAATGTTCCCAATCTTTTTGGCACGCCCCCTTCATTAAAAAAAGGATCCACTGGTTAAACTAACCGAAGTGGTAGCACAGGTTTTACCTTTCGGACGCAAAGGAAAGTCCTTTCTGCGCCGAAAGATAACGAGGAAATAGTTGAATGAACCCCATTTTCATCATCGGAGTGCCATCCAACACAATCATTGCCATCCTTATACAGATTGACAATAGCGGCGTTGAATTTAACTTTACTCTCTTTCTCCACCTTTTCCTTCAACTTTTCCAAAGATTTTGGCCACTGACCTATACTCTTGTGGGCGACTTTCCCATAAGAATATAGGGAGAAATTAGCATTTTCACAATAGTAAAATACTTTACGAGGAAGAGTATTGTTATCTTCAAACATATTTTTGAACTCAGTCAAGAGTGCGTCGATAGTAACCTCTTTTTCAAAGGCAGGAAGGTACACTACCGACGCACCCTTGCTGAGTTCTTTTTCTCCTTCTACAATTTTTTCAACAACTTTCGCTGCAGGCGACGGTCTCTTTCGCCAATGAAACTTTCTCTGGGCTTTGGCTTGGCGGGCCGGGTAAGCGTCGTGGCGGGCCGGGTAAGCTTCGTGGCGGCCGGGTAAGCTTCGTGCCGGGCCGGGTAAGCTTCGTGCCGGGCCGGGTAAGCTTCGTGCCGGGCCGGGTAAGCGTCGTGGCGGGTCGGGTAGACGTCGTGGCGGGCCGGGTAAGCGTCGTGGCGGGCCGGGTAAGCGTCGTGGCGGGCCGGGTAAGCGTCGTGGCGGGCCGGGTAAGCGTCGTGGCGGGCCGGGTAAGCGTCGTGGCGGGCCGGGTAGGCGTCGTGGCAGGCCTGGTAGGCGTCGTGGCGGGCCGGGTTGGCGTCGTGGCGGGCCGGGTTGGCGTCGTGGCGGGCCGTGTAGGCGTCGTGTCGGGCCGTGTAGGCGTCGTGGCGGGCCTGGTAGGCGTCGTGGCGGGCCGGGTAGGCGTCGTGGCGGGCCGGGTAGGCGTCGTGGCAGGCCTGGTAGGCGTGGTGGTGGGCCGGGTTGGCGTCGTGGCGGGCCGTGTAGGCGTCGTGGCGGGCCGGGTAAGCGTCGTGGCGGGCCGGGTAAGCGTCGTGGCGGGCCGGGTTAGCGTCGTGGCGGGCCGGGTAAGCGTCGTGGCGGGCCGGGTAAGCGTCGTGGCGGGCCGGGTAGGCGTCGTGGCAGGCCTGGTAGGCGTCGTGGCGGGCCGGGTTGGCGTCGTGGCGGGCCGGGTTGGCGTCGTGGCGGGCCGTGTAGGCGTCGTGTCGGGCCGTGTAGGCGTCGTGGCGGGCCTGGTAGGCGTCGTGGCGGGCCGTGTAGGCGTCGTGGCGGGCCGGGTAGGCGTCGTGGCAGGCCTGGTAGGCGTGGTGGTGGGCCGGGTTGGCGTCGTGGCGGGCCGTGTAGGCGTCGTGGCGGGCCTGGTAGGCTTCGTGGCGGGCCGGGTAGGCGTCGTGGCGAGCCGGGTAGGCGTCGTGGCGGGCCGGGTAGGCGTCGTGGCGGGCCGTGTAGGCGTCGTGGCGGGCCTGGTAGGCGTCGTGGCGGGCCGGGTAGGCGTCGTGGCGGGCCGTGTAGGCGTCGTGGCGGGCCTGGTAGGCGTCGTGGCGGGCCGGGTAGGCGTCGTGGCAGGCCTGGTAGGCGTGGTGGTGGGCCGGGTTGGCGTCGTGGCGGGCCGGGTAGGCGTCGTGGCGGGCCTGGTAGGCGTCGTGGCGGGCCGGGTAGGCGTCGTGGCGAGCCGGGTAGGCGTCGTGGCGGGCCGGGTAGGCGTCGTGGCGGGCCGGGTAGGCGTCGTGGCGGGCCGGGTAGGCGTCGTGGCGAGCCGGGGTCACTTCAGTGAAGGTAGTCGTTATGAATTCGGGACGACGAGCGGCGAGCACTTCATTCCAATTCAGCCTCGGGCAGTTACACTGCTTTAAGACTTTAATAAATTCAGTGAGCTCTTTCAAATGGATCCTGAAAAAGTTTATTTAAAATGCTTTCATTAGAAAATAACTTAATTGGAAATTTCGAAGTTGTAAAAGATACGATGGTCGCACGGTTTAGATTAGACGCGGGGCCTAGAACTTTATTAATAACACTTAGCTTGGCAAGAACCGTTTTATCGTAAGTTTTAGCACAGAGCAAGGCCAAAACTTTTTACCAAGTTTAAAGGGTTATGGTTTAAAAATTGACGCGATGGTATGATTAAGTTTCGAAGGACTAAACTCGGCTAGAACTGTTTCATCGTAAATTCTAGCACAGAGCGAGGCCCAAACTTTTTACCAAGTTTAAAGGGTTATAGATGAAAAATCGACGCGACGAGGGTCTTAAGTTTTGAAGGACTAAACTCGGCTAGAACTGTTTCATCGTAAATTCTAGCACAGAGCGAGGCCCAAACTTTTTACCAAGTTTAAAGTGTTATAGTTTAAAAATCGACGCGACGAGGGTCTGAAGTTTTGAAGGACTAAACTTGGCTAGAACTGTTTTAGCGGCAAAGTTCTATAGCAGAGAATGGCCCAAACGATTCATTGGACACCTCGAAATTATTTAACTCTATTTTCACAAGAGAAATAATAAAACTTACATTTTTGGTTTAGCTCCTCGATCTTCAGTAAATTGTTGACAGGAAACTTAAGAAGTGTGTCGAGTTTTCTGGAAACAGCTGCTTTTATAGTAAAACCGAATATCCTTTTGGCCAATAGAAATCGACGAGAGTTCCCGAAGTTTTGTACAAATGTCCCTTCTTAATAATTTCAGCCAATGGAAACCAAGATTTCAAGTTGGAGGGCATGGAGGCTGAGAGGTTTTACCCCCGTTCCTTTCCCTCATTGAAATGGATCTTCCATGGTCAAAGCGGGAAAGGTGAAATAAACCCATACATATTCTCGCTATAAATATACTGGTTTCGCGGATACACGGTTTTTGGGTGAATTTTCATTTTGGATTGCTAAAAAATTCAGTCGATTTCACTTCCAAAAGGCAATTCTAGGAAATCCTAATTATGTTCAGCCCCTTTTGCTCACATTCCTTGAATTCTGATATTTTTCGATGGATTATTCAATTCCTTTATTAACTATGTACCATCCCCCAATAACACCGAATGAAGAATATTCCAGTTTTCCAATGGAGAATAATTAAGTCGTGATTAATGATTACATTTCTTAATTTCTTTCTACAATGAAATTACAATATAAAAATTAACAGGAATTTCACCAAATTTAAATACCCCTATCTCCTTCACACCTAATACTCTCTCCATTGGGGTTTAAAGATATTGTTTCGAAATAAATGTATATTGAACGATTTATAACAAAACTTTGTGCGTGTGGAGTTTTTCAACTGTAAGTTACGCAAAACCTAACACAATCTCCACATATAGTAACGAAAGGCAAAAATTTGGAAGGATTCCCACTCTTTAATCAATTAACAAATTGTTCTGAAACCTCTTAGGAGGAACAATTTTATACTTATTTCACATTTTGAAGAAATATAACCTGATTAAATAATCTTTTCCCTATACAAAAATTATGGAAATGCCTTTAATTACAGATTTACACAACCTTAAATTATGCTGAAATAGGGTTCATGTACCTAAATATGATCTCTTGAGTAACACTTTCTTGACTCTTCCCTTCCCTAAATAGAAACTGTTAATTAAAGCCCCTTCATCCTATGAAATATGTTAAAAATACGTTCCGGCTAAAAAACCTTTGGCTTCTACTAAAGCAAGCAGACTTTTCCATAATGCCTTTTTAAATACGATCACTTCAATCAATTAGAAAAGGATTGTGAATGGTACTAAATATTTAGCGGTACACCATGACCATATTCCAACCCCCGGAAGATTACGGTCAAGAGCTTTCCCGAAATGGTGGTTTCTCAAAATTTGGAGCTTTTAGCGTACAATATGAAAATTGTAAATACTCTGTAAAATGTTTTTAAACAGCTGTAGATAGGCCTATTCCTATGCTTTAATTTGATATAGTTTTATTATATTTGGTTGTAATGCTTAAAAATTCGAAAAATACTTTTAACACTCCTGTGTGTGATGATTCCTGGCTACGTTCCCCTATTATTTAACAACTTTTAGTGTAGCATTGTAAGTATTTAAAGAAAAATAACCTATAAAACATGTTAGGAGCTCCAAAGAGATAAAATAGTTATCAATAATATATCAATTATCTATCTTTCTATGTACACTTTGGTAGATATTTGTTTTCGTAGGATACGAAAAAAGAATATAAAAATAGGTTGAGGGTTTTCCTAAAATAGGGTTTATGACCTTATCCTATACTATAATCCACGGTGTATGTGGTATTTTCGAAGCCATTATGCTCCCGACCCTGTGAAGGGATGGATTTTGTTTAGCTGCAATGTGTACTGCACGAGGGCGATTGCGAAGCCATCTGTGGCCTTACTATTTTTAGAAGTTTTAAAGCCTAGCTTAAAAATTCTTGAAGATATTATCACCATCGAGACACAATAACAACTCCCCAGCTAAGAGGGGAGAGGCGACGTCTTGTAAGGAAGGATTTCATAGATAACCCAAACTTACCACCTTTGAATATGCATTTTAAACTAAACGGGGAAACTTCAAAAAGGGACGTGCTTGTGAGGAATTTGAAAAGAGGTGTCAGTAATAAAGCCATTATTCGGCAAGTGAAATACGAGGCTAGAAAACTGAAACCCGATGACGAAAATATGCATTCGAGTATAATTGCTAAGCATGGGCGAATACTCGAGTAACACGAATAACTCGATCGAATATCGGGACGAATAACCGTCTCGATATTCGATAAGCCCCATTTCGGGTATTCGAACGAATAACGAATAGTGAATTTTACTATTCGGGCCTACTATTCGTTAAATATTCGACTAACTATTCGTTAAATATTCGATTAACTATTCGTTAAATATTCGATTAACTATTCAAGAAAACAAAAATATTAACCCTAAAAATGTTTTAAAAAAGTAATGGCAGTTACACTTTTTAATGTTTAAGTTTCTATGGGAATATAGGCCTGAAGTGCTACTACTCTATAGCGCATCTAAATTCTAAATATAATTTAAATTGATTTTAATTAATCCTTCTATTTCTGACTATTCGATAACTATTCGATAAGGGCAATTTTAAGTTAAGCCTAATTATTCGATATTCGGTTCCCAAACAACTATTCGTCTCGGTATTCGATAAGAAAATTTTCACTATTCGATATTCGTCTCGACAGTCAAAAACTGGTATTCGCCCATGCTTAATAATTGCAAAAAAAGAATAACCCGGAAATGAACGGTTACATTACAGATAAAGGGCGTTTCTCCCTTTTTAATAGACTTGCATACAAAATCGTCTGTCGCTATATATCGCGAATATTGCGCCCAAGCCACTATGTACTGGGATGCAACAGGCGGGGTTTGCCAGAAATACGAGGGAAACGTATGCTGTAATACGTAATTAGTATGAGTTTCCCAGACGCGAGTAAAAATCGATCCCAATCCCATTAGCGGAACACCTCACAAGTGATCGAGTTTAGCCGGTATAAAATGTTGGCTCAAACGGTTTGATCGAGCTCAACAATCCCTTTTAAAACAAAATGAAAGAAAAACTCCAGCACTTATTTCTAGCGACCGAAGTTTAGTCTTAATTTTGTCGGCTTTAGCTATTTTTAACATGGAAACACTCCCATCGTACTTGAAAAGGTCGCTTAGAATCCTGAGGGGTGAGGCCAATGATGAGGACTTAAAAAAAACTATCCTTCATTGTGGTACTTGTCACATGATGAAGGATGGAACTCGCCTGGCTAAGTCGTGTTTGAAGCCAGGCTTTCCCCATAGAGTTGGACTATACGCTCTTAGCGTTTTAAGAAATTGCAGGCTTCTGAAAGATTTTGAGAAAATGTTTTACAGTATTGTCATAGTTCTAACTTCGGAATACCAGACTAAACTTTTTATGGATAATTTTAACGATTTTTCCAATTGGGTTGATGATTTAAAAGATAAATGTGCTAGTAACAAATCGTCGTTGAAAAATTTGATCGCGGTAAACGGGGCGGGAACCCTGAAAGAAACCCACAAAGATAGCAGTTACGTAATTTTATCAGAAAATTTGCAACCCCCATCTGGAAAAACTTCAGATGAATTTTGCACTAGCACTATGCCCGCGATATTAGATCATAAAAAAATACTATATTAAATAAGTCAGTTTTGAAAATGGATGACATTATAGAAAATTCAAAAAATAAAAATGAGGAAGAATTCTGGTTGTCTGGAGGACAAGGAAATGTTTGCCGAGAGTTATGTGACAGAAATATAGAAAAGGCCCTTTGTGCCGTAATGAAAGCTGGGCAATCGTGTGAGCAGTTTAAAGTAAACCCTTTAGTTGGAAAAGATTTCTTCAAATATATGCAAAAGAACTACTTTCCAACGTTCACTTTGTGGAAAAAGCTCTTAATGGGTGATTTAAAAAGGCATTTTGAGGCAGCAAACCTTCCCACACCTACCACATACAATCCTCGTAAAAATTTTAAAACTGGCGTAATTAATTGCATAGATAACGAAACACCAACCCAGGGTCACGCGGAAATGTTCAATCGCGTTATTAAAGTTAACGTTTACGTTAAGGGTACCTCTCGCCCCGATGAGGTCGTGCGGGAATTATACAATATGCACAAGAAAATTTACACCGATGCTTTATACGAATCATTAAAAATTTCCAATCGAAAAAAGAAGAGCTTAAGAAAATACGAAGGTCTAGAAGAAAAATTTAAACATGCTAGTCCAGAAGATAAAATAAAATGTAAACGTTTCAAAGGCTCATACCAGCGTGCCCCAAAAGAATCATTATCAAATTGGCTTTCAAAATCCGAAAAAGATTGCAATTCTTCCCGAATTAAGATTAAGAAAGGGGATTCTCCCCGGGTTAGGATTAAGAAAGATGATTGTGCCCAAATTAAATCTAAGAAACGCGAACCTCCCAAGCTTAAGAGTTATGAGACAAATGTCCTCCCAAATCACGGAACCAGAGCCTTTCCAGCTTAAGAAAAAGTTTGATAACGATTATGATATTAGTCCAAAATTGTTTATATGTCAGAGAAACCCAATTTCTACGGTAAATAGCATAAATAATTGGCTCCCAGATATTCCCAAAGTTTATCAGCCAGTTGAATATTATAGAGAAAGGCCCCTTCTCCAAATATTTCCAAAAAAAGGAAAATTATTAAAAGCGCAAATTTTCCTGTGTCCAAGAAAAGCCTCGCATTTGAGTCGCAACCTGAATCAGGATCACAAACTGAATCGCAAAGTAGCGATGACGATAAGTTGATTGATTTGACAAATTTATAAGATAGTCCCGAAGATTTTCTAAATTATAGTAGAGAATACTTTCGACTAACAGATAGGGAATGGTTTGCAGACAACATGATAGACAAGCATTTCACGATTTTACAACAAAAAAATGAAACAGTTCTGTTTTTGGACACCACCTTTTACCAAGGGGTGCAAAGGCGGTTAAAATTAGAAGAGAAGGTCCACTTTGAATACAGAAAAATAGTATATAACATAGCAATATTCGAATTAATCCTAATTCCCGTTTCTTTTCATTCTCATTATATCTTAGCGGCATTAGAGGTAATAGATAATATAACTTCTCCAATAATAAAAATAAAAATTTACGATCCGTTTGGGTCGCGCGAATGTAATGAAGACGTAACCAATTGTTGAACATATATTTCATTGTATTAAGCATGAATTTATTATCGAACGCGAGTTTTGTCATACATTTCCCACCCAAGAGGTTAATTTTAATTGTGGTCTAATTAAGTGTCTATATGCTAAGTGGGTAGCAACTAGATGTCTCGGTACTCAAAATATAAAGGATATTCAACTGTTTAAATATCTTTCTAACAGAATTTGATTAAGCTTAACCCTATCTTTGTAAAGGGAACCACCTGTAAACAAGCCACAGGCTTAGTGTGCACATCCCTTCATAGACAAAGTTTAGATTATTGTCCTGTTCTTTGTCCCGTTCCGCTAATGTTATGCTCAAATACTACGAAACGACTCCAAGCCTACTTCTTCCCAAGGGTTCCAAATACTTGGGGGGGGACTCTAAGCCAAACTCTAATTTTTCAAGAAAGAATGGTTTTCCAAACGGAGCAATAGTTCCGATGTACCTCAGTCAGAAGTTTCGACTTTTGAATTATAGCTTTTTAAATACTTTCAAGACTTGGATTATGTATTACTACTTCATAAATTTCAATATTCTCTTCCAACTTTGTATGATTACAAGTAGTTTAAATCATTTGTAATACGGGTGAATACCAATTCACGTAACGCGATGTAAAACTTAATAAAAAATTAAATTCAGTTACTGAGAAAATTTGAGTCCAGAAATATACCTTTATATAACATAAGTTTATATGTTCCATAAGTATGACACTACTTGACTACGCTCGGTTTTGCGAGACTTTCATCTAGGTCCTATTTATAGTCTGCATTACTAAGCCTTTGACAGCAGCGCCTCAACACTCAACAGAGTCGCTTTACATCGAATCTATGACCTACCCCAATCAGGGATAAAAGGGGTGGGATGGATTAGAAATGATGAAGGGCGAACTGCGGCACCGTATCTCTCCCAGTTTACCTCGCGCACGCCCCTACCCTTCGGTGGGCGATTGCCAAGTGCTGCCGCGTAGCGCCTTTTTATATGTACGAGAACTAGCTTCTATTTTTAAGATAGAGGGAGCGTCCTTTACAATTTCGTCCGGTACGACCCAACCTAACCGCTGAGGATGCTGGGAGGACTACGGTCCCGTAGGTGGGGGAACACAGGCAACGCTATAGGTATGGGGGTTTCCACTCCATTCCTCTCTCCTACAAGGGAAAACACACAGGGGCGAGGCCACCATTGGGGTATTCTCCCTCGCACCAAGGGTCACCGCCAGACGGTGCGAAAGTTCACTAGAGGCAGGAGGCTAGTCAACTAGCTCTGCCTATAGCGGTGCTTCTAGGCGAGAGAGAGAGAAGACCCCAATGGTGGCATCACCATTGTGTTTTAGTTTCTCTGTATGTAATTTCTAAAATGGTCTACTCACTTACAAATGTACACAAATTACACTGAGTGATCGGTCCTTCAGGCGCTAGCGAGTGACAAGCCACAACCATAATCACTCATGTACACGAATGTTTTAGAGTTTTAGGTTATTAAGGTTGGCGGGCAAGTCCGGAGAGTCACTAATGTGAAAAGGTTTCGAACTATATGGTATTATTGGCTGAGTGTGTTGCGACGGCTCAGATGACCCATACACTTGAACCACTGGTGCTTTTAAAATTTTTTATATTGGGAAAATAGTGGAAGGGGGGTCGGAGTAAAGTGTGACCTTCGCATAACTGGTAATGAATAATGTGTTTCCGCTTGAAATGAATATAACAAGTCTTTGGTACTGAGAAGTATTTCTTTTTATATAATCTTTACCCTTACCTTTGGTTATATCAGAAGTAAGATAAGGGACTAGAAGTAACGAGGTAACAAAACTCTTCAATTGACGATGGAAGCGGCATAAAATCGTCAAATTTGTTCACGAGTGCTAGGCTCTATTACCAATGCTAGGGCACTTTAATTCTAGTCCCTTATCTTACTGCTGGTTATATTTATACCGATATCATATTTTTCCTGTGGTACAGAGAGCCACCTACTAAACGAAACCACACAGGATAAACATTGTTGCTTTGTCTCAAGAAGACGACATTAGTTTGAGAAAAAAAGTTCTTTATCATATTTTCTCTAACATCAGTCTTCTCAGAAAATTACTACAGATTTAAACTATTTTGGTGCAAACTTGAAAATTTGTTAAGCCAGCAACAATTAAAACTATGTCCGTCGAGGTGTTTACAAGATAGTGAGCATCGACACGAAATCCCTTCAAAATAATTAACTTCATGATAAAATGTTTTCGGAAAATGTAATTGTTCTTGAAAAAGCGTAGATATGTGATTTTTTTCAATTAATTTAGAGGGAATGGATCGATTAACAGTAAAATCATTTGATTGAATTTAATATTGATTAAGGATTAAATGGATAAAAATAACTAAAACAATTGCAATATCTGAACTTCAGTCAAATGATAAATCTCACACATATCGTTTGTTTTTTCGGCCTTGGTCCAAACCAAGACGTTTTTTTATAATATCTGTTACTTCAGTCTTAATGTAATTAAAATTTGAATAATTTTATTTTTGCTTTACCGTCATACATTTGGGGTTGATCTATTTCTAATTGCTTAGAGAAGTACTTATGTATCGTTAATTACATTTAACTAATATTCAAAAACATTGATTTCGATAAGCAAATAATGTTGCACTTTATTTATTAAAGAAGTTTGAAAACGACGGTGTTTGAAATATGGAAGAAAAATATTTGTTTCGTACACTGTATACATATACAGTGTTGTCGAGATCAGACCAACAGCTTCCTTTATGTAAAACCCCCAATACTGCCAACGGGAGATGTCATACTAAATTATACAGGGTGTAAATAAATGTTTAGAATTCATGTTTTATTGTATGCCTGAATGCAACAAGATATATTAAAGCACAGTCCTACGATTAGTCTTAGTCTCTTAGAACCTGGGTCTCAAATTGCCACCTCTAAACTGTTTGGTAAACAACTCAACGTAAATATTCAAAGTGTCTACCATTGTGGTTGAGGCACTCTTCCAGAGGATTTTCCGTGTCTTACATTACTTTTGCAACCACTAAACTCATGACGCATGGTAAGACTAATGGTATTGCCGTTAAGCCTTGATGTAGGGGGATATGATTATGCCGGTAGTAATGCCCTTGTAAACTGGCACGAACTGTAGAATGGTTTAGTGCAACTTCATGTTCCACCGCTCTACTACTAGCATGAGATTGGCTTCAAAACTATCTACTATGTCAAAGTCTCTATCCTCATTACAGACTATACAGTCTCTTCTACGTTCACGATCTTGCACTACCGAAATCACGAAGGTGCTCGCACCTGAATGTTGTCGGTGTGGAGACCGTTCGGCATAGAGCACTGCCTTTAGTTGAACGTTACCCCGACCTTCACCCAAAATAAACGTGCTGTCCAATTTGTCCTGCTTAGAACAAATTGGCATTTTGCTAGGAAACGAGAATAACTACTGTAATTCTACTACTTAGCTGCGACACTGAAAGACCCTGTATATCTAAAGAGACCGGAAGTTCCTCAAAGTTTTCAAAGATTGCCAGCTTGAGCAGGTCATGGTGTGTATAGTGGTGAAGGTCGCATTAACGTTCGACACGTGACACCACGGTATGTTTGGTCCTCCATTACATTGAATGTTGCCAGATTAAATTGTTGATGGTGATTTTGCGAACTATGTTAATGATATATTAAAATTTAAATGGAAAAGTTTCATTTTGACACATTCCTTACCCTAAAGTTTTGTATTTGGAGCCTATTAATGTATTATAGTGATAATGTAATTAATTTTAGTGTTAAATAGGAAAACATTTAGGCTGAAAGAACAACTCGCGTAGTTTGATCTTATTTTATTATTTCAGTTCAGGGTTATCTATAGTTACCAAAAAAATCTATTGTTTTCGTTTAATTTCACGTTAGATATGGTTATTAAGTTGAAATTAACGGCTTATCTTCTTTTACTAGTGTTATTGCAGTTTATTAAACGAGTTTGAATAAGAAATTCTCCCTAACTGCAAACTTTAGAGGCGTGACTGTTTGACTCTTGCGGAACAATCACTATTTTGCCCCAAAACTTTTAAATATCGCTCCTTTTCAATGGCTCTCTTTTCAAAATGGGGGAAAATGCATTTAAATGACAATTTAATTAATCGTAAGAATTAAACAGGAAAGTGGAGGCTGGGTGAAAGATAAGTGTAGTTTTAATTTTAATTTGTTAGTTTAATTATAAAATATCCATGAATTTACCCAAAACACGAATCTTTCACATTAATTATACTTGATTGAGTTTAATTTAACAGCTTATCTTGTTTATCTAGTGTGGATTTAGTTTATAATACAAGTTTCAATAAAATATTAACTTTAATTGCAATTACCCTAAAATTTTAATGTATGCAGTTATATGCACTTTTGATATATTTTAGTGATCATTTAAATTAATTTGAAAGTGAAATAGGAAACTACTGTGGCTGTACGAAAAACTTGTGATGTTTTAATCTTAATTTGAGCGCAGTTCGTGAGAGTGGATTAAGCTTTATTTATTTGAATTTTTTACCCTAATTGCAATGTTTAGTGCACTTTAATATTTTATTTTTGCCATATACTCATCATTATGGTACCCTAAACTTTTGAATTTCGCGGCAATTAATGTACTTTAAAGATAGTTTAAATTAACTTAAGTGTGAAATAGAAAATATTGGGCTTTACCATTGGCTTGGGTAATTTTAATCATAATTAAACAGTTTATTTAATAGTTGTTTGAGTTTTTATCCAAAAATGTATATTTTGGTTTAATTTCACGTTAATTATATTAAATTGAGTTAAAATTAACGTAGGATTGTGTTTTGGTTATAAAATAAGTTTCAATGTATGCATCACCTTAATTGCAATTTTTAGTGGAGTTTTCGATTCTCATTTTACGCTAAACTTTTGAATTTCGCGCCTATTAAGGTACTTTGGAGATAATTTAAATTAGGTTAAGTATGAAAGAGAAAACATGGGGCTTTACCAACGGCTTGAGTAGATACAATCTTAATCAAGAACATCATTTAAGAGTTATCTGAGTTTTCATCCAAAAAATGTATATTTGGGGTTTAATTTCACGTTAATTATACTTAATTACGTTGAAATTAACTTGTCGTCAGTGCTCATTAAGCTTTTAAAATGACTTTCAACAATTAATTCACCTTAATTCTAATGTTTAGAGGAGTTTTTGATTATTTCCAACACATTGCGTTCAATTTTTATCATATCCTGTGCTAGGTTTGTGGTAAAGATTATCTATACAATATTTTAATGAATGATGTTATTCTATAGTTTAGCTTGAATACCAGTAATTAAATCAAATACCTATACAATTCATAGCAATTTAAACCAATAAACAAACGGCAATATGGACTGTGGAAATAGGAAACAACGTAACCCTCCGTTTCTAACGTGGTTACGTTGAGAGAATCTGTGATGTAAACCTGAAAATTATTTCACTAATTAAATTATATAACAACACTGTCCTCCTGCATTGACCAGGACCACTATTACTTATGAATTAAACAATCCACTGTTGGTAACAAATAGTTTATAAAATGATAACGTAACATCACAGTATGACTGATTCAATAGGATCAAAATTGTTTTAACGAATAATCTGGTCCTCTACATTGGTTTAGTTTCAGGAATTATATCACACGACTTCACAATTAGTAGCATTTTAGTGAGATTAACAAATAATGAAACCGTTTATACCTGTCCTCAAATGAGAATGTTGAATTAACTGAGCTAAGGTAAACACTACTCTTTTAACCGCCGTAGGGAAAACACATTGAACATTTGGTCATCTTTCCTGTAATATTTCGAAGTTGAATTCTTCACAGGGTGAAAACACTACCGTTGATTTCTAAACCATAATAACTTGGATATATATGCCATTTTTTACTTAAAACTAGAAGCGTAAAACCTAGGCCCTAGGGTTAGGATTTGTAGCATGAATCGAAGCAGACTGCGTATTTTTGTAAATCCAATCCAAAACAGTGCTGGAAATAAGCTTTCTTATAATCTTTAAAAGGAAAGACACTATAAACACTATATTACATAGACAAACTAAAACTTAAGCCTTGGCCGTAAAGAACGTCGAAAAGCTTACTTCAAAAGATATAAAAACCTCTATTAACTGTAATTATTTACCTGCATTACTTTTCTAGACGAAAATTCGACCTGATAACAACGTATTTCTTATTAAGGGTGCTACAGTTAATTAGAAAATACATATAAAGGTGCTCAAGCTAGGATGAAATACCAGCGTCTACTGCTAAGAAATTAGGAAAATCAGCAAGAAACCCAACATTTGAAATTTGTCAACGTAACTTGTTAGCACCCACAAACCTAGGCCCTTCTAGTTGTCAACGAGAACGAAATGAAGAAATAGGTTTAAGCGCGCTATAAGGTTAGGCTGACATCTGACCCAAAAGTAATTTTTTGACGTACTATCTTAATTAGTTAAATTATAAAAATTAGAATTCATTAATTAAAAATCGAAACAGGTAAGTTTCTCATTTAAGAAATGCTTGTTAATTTAGAAGTATTCCGAAAACTAACTTCGCTATAGTTTTTCAGTGTGGCTTGTCACAATTTCGTTAAAAAACTGAAAATTTTTTAATGCTTTTTCTATGGGACGCTAACCCTAAAAACTGAGAATTTTCCTTTAACATTACGGAAGGGTGTCATGTCATATCTACAAGGGCCTACCGGGCCTTTAGAATAACGCGTCTCCCTTTGAAGCACAAGATTCCAGGTTCGATCGTTGTTTGTTTTTAAAGAGGATTCATAGTATATTATAGAACGGAAAAATTCAAAATTTCAACGTTGCATTTTTCTCACCAGGACACGGGCTTTTGGCGCAACGGATAACGCGCCTGCCTACGGAGCAGAAGATTCCAGGTTCTAATCCAGGCAAGTTTGGTATTTATTTTTAATGGTATTTTATACATCATTAAAGAAAAAGTCCTATTCTAGAGAGCCGGAGTGCACATCAAACCCACGCCCTCTTGTATATTGTTAAAGAAAAAATTCACAGGCTTAGCGTCCCATAGGAAAGGCATGGAATTTTTGGTGGTCCATCATATCGATTAACTAAGAAACTACAGCGAATTTAAGGTTCGAAAAACTTTTGAATTATGAAACAAATATTGAACGTTGAACTATTGAAGTTTCATTAAGAACAATTGAGTCTAATTATTTTATTTCAATTAATTAATAAATCCTGGTAAAACCCTTACTGGCTTCACAAAGTGAGTTTAAAAGGTTAGATAGTTCAAAGCTATTTTTGCTAGTTTTCCTTCTGGTGCGTGCTCTCAAGTTAAGTTGATACATAACCCTTTCATATTATAATAAGATACCATCCGCCTGCCAACTATGAATTAAGATAGCACCCGCCTTCCAAATTATTTAAACTTTCCATTAAAATAATGACAGGCACTTGGTTGGATGCAACGTTGGAGATGATGTTATGATTCACTAATTAAAATATTCAGGAATTTTATCATGAATATTTGGAAAAATTTAATCATGAATATTTTTGAAAATTTGATCATGAACATTTTTAAGAATCTCATCATGAATATTTTCAAGAATTTAATCATGAAAATTTAGAAAAATCAATCATGATAACTAAGAAAGAATCTGTCATAAATATTTAGAAAAATCCATCTTGAATATTAAAAGAAATGCTTCATGAATATATAGAGAAAAAATGCATCATGAATATTTGAAAAAAAAATACACCTTGAATATTTTCAAATTATAACGAATGGTTTTATAGATGTTAAGTATAAAAGTATCTGACCTTTCCTATACGTCCTTAAGATTTAAATTGAAATTCCCAATGTAAAAAAAAACTCGATGTCTTAGATTAGTGGTGTCTTTGAAGTTTGAGTAACAAATGGCCGGCGCTTAAAATTGACCTAGTTGGACCCCGAGAACGGGAAACCCGCTTTGTTACCGACTTGGAAAGGTCAACACGTTTTCCCGTGTTATGTCGGGTACGATGGGCTGATTTATTTGAAAACTAAAGACGAGAGTACGTTAATATTTAACGTTAATCTACTTAATTAATACCGTTAATAATAATTATCTCGTTAATTAGTGGTGGATAAAGTTCTTGCGATGAGCGCGTCACAACAATCGAAAATTGCCAATGATGCCTTTACAAAGAGGGTCAAATTTACACCGCGCTTTTTAGTCTAGACAATAAATGGTATTCAGCCAAAGTGTTTTCAAAGGTCAGGGAAACGGAAATCGACGTTATTTTTTTCGATTACGGGAACGTTGAAAAGGTACAGTCCCGGACAAAAGTTTCAGGACATTTTCATTTGGCTGCCATTTTGTTCCTATTTGAGCTAGAGAAACAAAATAGGACTTTCTAGATTGCCTTCCCAAAATTAATTTAGAATTAAAAATGACACTGTGGCACTAAAAGGGCGTAAGCCATAGCGCAAATAGCAAAGCCCCCGATAATTACGTCACGAAATAATGCTCCAATTGGATTAGCAATGCTATCGTTGCACGCGGCTTGTCACGCAGAATCCAAAACTGTTTTCAAATTGAAAGACGGTTCAGGAAATCAAAAGTTATGACAAAAACGTGACGTTAAAACATTGGCAAATAAGCCTAACGTTTATTTATTTCATCTATATCAATTTAGCTCAGTAGTAAAACATTACGATCAGAAAAACAAGATGTTCAAGCCATAGCATAGTTTTACTCTGAAATTATAGAAATGAGATTTCAAGAATTACTTTCAGTAAAGTGGCGATTTATTAGTTAATTGCCAGTAGGGTCTCTATTTTGAAAGGACGATAGGGTTCCAACTTAGAAATAAACGTTTGGATGGCGCTTTGGAATGTAGAAATTTTTAATTTTTGTGCAAGGTAGTGTTAAATCTGTGAACTTGGAATAATAATTAAGTTGTGATTGCTAAAGTGGAAGGATTTTCGACATTAAAAATTTTTCAAATATGCTATAATGCGCGAAGATTGCGTTTTGGGTTGAATTCTTCTGTGGCTTTTCTGTAGTAAATGTTTTAAGGTCTTAAAGAAAAAATATTTTGTGTAGCTTCCGGGTGGGTGGCTTTTCGATGATTTATGTTTTTGTGTCTTTTCGGTAAATAATGTTTGGGTGTCATTTCGGTAATAAATGTTTGGGTGTCTTTTCGGTATAAAAATGTTTGGTTGGATTTTGTTAGGAAATGTTTTGAGTGCTTGGAG
The DNA here is from genome assembly GCA_019434445.1 of Phalangium opilio. Taxonomy (NCBI): domain Eukaryota; kingdom Metazoa; phylum Arthropoda; class Arachnida; order Opiliones; family Phalangiidae; genus Phalangium; species Phalangium opilio. The sequence continues at coordinate 102,697 of JAEQBA010003159.1, forward strand.
AATAAATATCGTGGCAGAACTCCAGTTTGCAGAATAGGTGACGTGTCTACCATGGAAATGTAGCGGAGAATCGGAAATGAAGATTCACGATGACATGAATTAGAGAAGAATGTAACAACGACAAATTCTTGAAGAAGGATGCGAATATTAATTCTCATTGTGAAATGGATGGTAATCTCCGAAGATAATGGTTCGAATTATTATATTATTTAAATTAAAAAGACTCACTTGTCCTAATGACATGAAAATATTGATATTCGAATACTTCTCTTTTTGTCTGGAAGTTTAGTTTTTCCACCACTTTTGAAATTAGACAACTATCTCTTTAAATTTTAGAATGCCATATGCTTTTTTGTTAAATCTAAGGTTAATTATAGAACGTTGTATTTAAAAAAAATAGTCTTCAAATAATTAATGAAATGGATTTTTAATGTGTATATAAAAAACTATGTAAGTATTTCACTGGAATTTAAACAGTCATCAACATCATAATAATAGGGGCTGGGCTTCATGAAACGAGAAAAAAATACCTTTTGTATTTTGTTTCCGAGTAGGTAGACTGCCTTGTTTTTAAAGCTTGCAGCATGGCAATCACTTAATTCATCAACCACGCCAAAGTGTATAATCACGGTAAACAAGTGCCTGCCGACATCCGGAAACGTTGGAGTTTATTCACTAATGAAAATATTCAGGAATTAAATCATGAATGTTTGCAAAAATTTAATCATAATTATTTTTGAAAATTTAATCATGAACATTTTTAAGAATTTAATCATGAAAATTTAGAAAAATCAATCATGATAACTAAGAAAAAATCTATCATGAATATTTAGAAAAATCAATCATGATAACTAAGAAAAATCTATCATGAATATTTAGAAAAATCCATCTTGAATATTTGAAAAAAAATTCTTCATGAATACTTGGAAAAAAATACATCTTGAATATTTTCAAATTATAGCGAATGGTTTTATAGATGTTAAGGCTAAAAGTGTCTGACCTTTCCTAGACGTCCTTAAGATTTAAATTGAAATTCCCAATGTAAAAAAACTCGATGTCTTAGATTAGTGGTGTCTTTGAATTTAGAGTAACAAATGGTATATAAGACATTGTAGAACATGGGTTTGATTTATTGGTCTTCCAGTACTAATTTCTGTATTGGTATACTTACGACAGTTTATTTACTTATGCAAAAAACGCGATACAGGATTGATTGACGTATTAACAGTTGGTAGTGTGTTCAAAACCTGTTCAATATCTCGATTTACATATTAGAACTGAAAAATAGCTATTAGGTTTTATCGATTCACACGGGTATACGGACTAAACACTTCCAAGACAAAGAACCCCAGGCATAATCTCCCATTACTCAAATTGTAAAAAATCCGCCATCCCCAGTCAAAATCCTCGGTTGTTAACCCTATCCGAGAAAAGTGAAAAATCCCCCGATAATTATCCCCATCATAGAAAATATGCAATATCAATATAATCCGAAACACTTCAGTAATCCGGTAGTGCAATAGATCAGGCGATGGACTATTTTTAATTAATTCGTTGATTTTCATTCATTTCTAGGGAAAAAAATAAGTTCAACCACTGAAAGAACACTTGTGGGAGTTTTAGAATTACTCATACCATTCACGGGGTCTCAGGAAACTCTATGCCTAATTTCAACCTTCTGTTTTGGATAAAGAATGCGCGCGAGGAAATTTGTTTTCACGCTATAGGATAGGCAACTCCTCTATCTCCGAAAGCAGCTTATTCTGTATATACTCTATTTTCAGCTTCGGTTGTTAGCACGCGCTAAGCTAGGTCTCTATGTTATGTAGCTTTGTGCGTGCTGACAAGAGACGAAGAAAAAAAAAGGATTATAAATATTAGCGAGATTTTTACCTCAAATGCACGGACCTGTAGGCTTTAGTTTCAAATGCGTGCATAGTCGTTTGTAATCAATTGGTGGGTCCTTCAAACATTATCAAGGAACGTTGTGCTATTAAAAATAGCGAAAATTATTTCTTGAGATTCCCAAAAGATTTAGAAACGTAATAAATATTTATAATACTAACTCTAACATCCTCCTATAATAGTCTAAATTAGTATTACTTGAAATTTTAAAAGTCACTGGCTCGACTATGAAGTCGACACTCGACAGTCGAGGCACTTCAACTTTTTTCGAAGCCTACTAGAATTTCCGCCCATACATTTGAGCTAAAACTCGCGGATATTTTAAATCCAGAGAATCATTATTTTCTTCGTCTCTTGTCATCACGCACAAAGCTACGTTACATAGAGACCCAGCTTTGCGCGTGCTGACAACCCAAGCTGAATCAGATTATACAGAATAAGCTGTCGTCAGAAATAGGGGAGTTGCCTATCCTATAGCGTGAAAACAAATTTCCTCACGCGAATTCTTTATCCATGCTCCTATGGTACCCAGTAGGACAAAAACCCTTGGAAGGAAAAACAGACTGAGATCCGCCTTTTTACATAAATAGAAATTGATTTTTAAAATTTTTAGCGGTAGAACTTTTGGTAAACATTATATTTTACAATATTATTACAATATTTACATAGAAATATACGAAAAGGTTTCCTCTAAAATAGCAATAATAACGCTTAATAAAAATTATAATATTTGAAAAATGCTAAAACCATTCATAATTTGATATCGCAGCTTTTTGAAGATCATTTCATCACCTAATAGAGAAATTATGAAAGGCAACATATAAGTTCTATTATTTGAGTTGTAAAAAAATGGCATTCTTTAACTTCCGTTTTAAGACTTTTACCCTACTAAACCACATTAAGCCTTTCGAGTGGATGGGCATAAATTGGTGCACATCCATCCTCTAAAAAATTATCTGGTTCCATCGTGTCCGACGATGAAACGTTTATCATTCGTAAAGTCTACACTAACTGCTCGAGTGTCTAATTTGTGTTCTCTGTTCTAGGGTTGTTTGATTTAAATCAAGCGATTTTTTTTAAAAAAATTATTTGATTAAAATCAAGAATATATTTTTATTTTTAAAAAATGTTTTCTAAGATTCCAAGAAGTAGGTTAAGAAACTCGAGAAGAAACTTAACTAGAAAAGACCTATAATTAAAAACAATCATAGTGTTGTTATATTTCAGTTTAAGTTTTTCCCAGAACTTCAGTTTGTCTTGCTGGATAGGTTAAGAAATGAAATAAAGGTCAAGCTAGTCTTTTTATACAAGCATTTCAATAGCAACAATATCCAATAGCTGCTTAAATGTCATGATTATTTTCCTTTTGGTTAGTTTTGACTCAAGACTTTTCATGTTGGTAATTTACTATCTAGTAGTTCAAGAAAAATCAAATAAATCGATTTAAATAAAAAAATCGCTTTTTTTGTTTTATTTGAAAAAATCAAAATAATCAACAGCCCTGCTCTGTTCCAAATTGAAGCCTCTTTAGACTTTTAGAGAAAAGAAACTTCACGTTTCTTAAGTGCCACGCGAAGCATTCAAAAAGACCCTGTCTCACCAAAGTTCATCTTACGGTTTTAAACTTATTTGAAGTTGCTCACAAGTATCACGCTTAAAAAACTTCTCTGTAGGTCAAATCTTTGGTCGTCCTATTCTTTGCCTATCACCTCCATCGTTAAATTAATTTTTTAAGAATATCTATTTTCAACCAAAAACTAATTTTTACCTTCCACTCGACGAAAACATATTTTCACCTATTCACGCTTACTATATAAAAGAGTCCGCAAACCACTCTTTTTATCACTTAATTTTTATATTCTCCGAACAAGTAAAATGGCTGATAGAGTATTAATTCGTCGTCAAATTGTTGAACTTCATGAGCAAGGTTTTTGTAATCGCGAAATCGCTCGGCAATTAAATGTTTCACCTACGACAGTGGCTACTTGGATTGACCGTGACAGAAATAACGAGTTTAACGGTGGAGCTGATAGGCAAAGAGGAGGACGACCAAGGGCTTTAACCAATAGAGAAGTTCGACTAATTGGTAGGACAAGCAGGACACAGCCATTTCTAACAGCACGGCTCGTTAGAACGGAACTTGCGCTGCAGACAAGTGTGAGGACCGTACGAAGAGCCTTGGCAAGTCAAGGCCTTCATGGAAGGATCGCGTGTAATAAAGAAAAGTTGAGCGCCATGAACCGACGAGGGAGGCTGGAATTTTCACGTTTACATTTAAATTGGACACTAGAGCAGTGGGAAAGAGTAGTTTTCACGGACGAGAAAAGTTTCGTCGTCGGACATAATGGGCAGGTAATTTCATTTATTGAGAGGAAGCAATGAGATGAATGACAGGATAAGATCAACATAGTCTATTAATATAATTATCAGTGGACTTGAGTATTCAAATATTTATATTTCTGTAATGTTATAAAGATAAGGGTGAGGAGACCTGCCTGCACGCGCTACAATGAGCCTTACATCGCCGAGGTCCAACGCAGCGGCCGTTTCTCGATCAACGTTTGGGGCTGGCTATCGGCAACGAATTCCGGGTGAACATTTGGTTCATATCGAAGGACGGAACAATGCCCAACGATATGTCCAACTCCTGGAGAACGATTGCTTTCCTAGCATATTGGAAAGGTTCCCCGACGGGAACTTCACGTTTATGCACGACCGAGCTCCGATCCACACGGCAAGAGTGACCACTCAAGCTCTGGAAAGGCTTAGTGCGGTTCATGGTTTTACGGTAAATATCTTGTCACTGTAGTTAACAATGTAATTCATTAGACTGATTTAATCTCTATTTTATACGTTGCAACCGTTAATTTCTCATGAAGGTGATGAATTGGCCTTCAAAAGGCTGTGACCTGAACCCAATCGAAAACCTGTGGGCAGAGATGGTTCGGAAAGTTGACCATGTCAACGTCAGGAACGCTGCTGAGTTGTTGGAAGCGGTACAGAATGCTTGGCGCGATCTCAAGTTGAACGTGGAACTATTCCAGGCGTATCATCATTCAATGCCTGGTAGAGTTCGGGAGGTTTACGAAAACCAGGGATATTGGTCACATTATTAGACCGTTAACTTCGTCATGTAAAAACTTTAACTGGTTTTGTGTAATTTTTTTAGAGTATGTTTAGATCTAATATTAGATTTGATTAAAATTTTCTTAAAATCTTGTATTATAAATATCGTAGGAACTATTTCTAACGGATAATTATTGGTTTTAGCACAAGTAGAATAATGTTACATCAAGTTCCTATGTAAGATTTTTTGCCGTAGCCTCTGTGTCTGAAAGTTCTGACGTTAAGCTTTTTAAAGTTCCCAATGGAGCTCGCGTGAATGGAGAGATAAAATTTCTAAAATATCGGCCACGACCGAGAACGAGCTTTTGAATCAGCGCTCCACAGCGGTGGAGAGTGAAGTAAAACAGGCGGGGTTAATTTTTTTATCCGAGTAAGTTCAAGCATGGAGGGTTCATCCAAGTGCACGGTGTTTGCGTTTTTTATGGCAACGGTGTATCGTGTGGAGTGCAAACGTTTTTAAAGAAAGCCGACGGAATTATATTTTTCTGGCACGGAAATACTCTGAGTTTGTTTTGAGAGCCTCTTATCCATTTCTAAATTAATACATTTACACCCGATTCGTTATTTGTAACTTGCTCCGCCATAACGTAAACTCCGATCGTCTTATGAGATATTCGTCTCTCTCTATTGGCTGAGTAACTCACCACAAGCGGACCCAACCTCCAATCCAAAAATTGAAGTTTCGTTAATTTTTTAAGGGGGGTGGAATTTTTTTAGTGAGACCCAGCTTTCCGCGGCTGATGTTAGTTGGCGCCGAAAAAAAATGTTAGGAGAGAAAAACTTTGGGTGTTCAACTACCATTTACTCTACAGTAAATACATTCGGTCTAGCCTTGGTATATCAAGTTTTAGGAACACTCGAGATGAGACGTTCGTTAGAGAGAACCTGACACACAATACCTTCATTCCTAGGCTGGAAAGCTATGTCCTTTTAGATCATCTCCTTTTGGTTTTAGTGGAAAGGTGTCCACACATGTAAATACTGAAATGATAACTGGCGATGTCAACTGTTTTTTCATTGATCAAGTTTTAATAAAAAAAAGCATTAAATATGATCGTATAGTTCTTTTAAAATTCATTACACAAGTTGTCCTGTGATCTTATTTAAAACCTAATTACTTCCAATAACCGAAATGGCGACATTGAACTGCACGCAAACCTCTATCGCGTTTTTAGCAAAAGTAAATAAACCGTCAAAAGTATACTACAACCGGAAACAATACTCGAAAACCAACAAATCAAACCCGTGTCCTAAAGTGTTCTCTAAACCATTTATTACTCAAACTTGAAAGACACTACTAATCTAAGACAACAAGTTTAATTTTAAACTCGAAATCTTAATTTAAATCACAAGGACGCCTATTTAAACCTCAGTAACTTGTATGCTTAACATCTATAGTTACAATTTGACTGATAATCTACTCCGAGTCCTAACAGCTTTACCTAGAGGTATGAAATTTTGCAGGGTCGGTACTCAAAGGCAGTAGGCGGGCTCTTAGATTTTTTTCAATTCCTCATCATCTTGAAAAATGGCCGCGTCTACGTGTTTCAACCGAATCTATAACATTTAACACACTGGTTCCCAATTTCCGTAAGACTGACTTCATGTCTTTCGAAGCTCGATTTTCCACCTTCGTTAAAAATGGCGGCCTGAAATGTAATAATATATCTCGATGGGCAACGCCGGTTGTTTTTTTTCTACTCTGTTAATACTAAAGATTCAAGATGGATTTTTTATTCTAAATATTCAAGTTGGAATTCTCCTAAATATTCAAGATGAATTCTTTTCTAAATATTCATGATGTAATGTATATGTAGTGAAAAGTAAAAAATAAATATTTTGAAATTGATTTGAATAATTTCAGTAAAACTTCATCTGCGAAAAAATACATAAATAAAATAAAATTTCTATTCGAACAACCTTGGAGAAGCTTCAACCTTTGACAGGGCAAGAAAATGGTATTTAACTCTATACATGGGCGCTCGTTAAATTTCTCATTTCAAGTAAAAAATCCAAGGCGTCTTAGATTATTGTGTAAATCTAAGTGTCCCTCTATCCATATAGATTGTGAAACGTAAACTTTAAACTACATAAGAATAATATCAAGTTATTTTAGGGGAAATAGTCAAGGTTAATAATGGAAGCAGACTCAATTTATTTTTTTGCCAAATTAACGATAGAAAAATTAAGATACTAAATTCTCAATGTCACAAACCAAGGCGCTTACCGACTATATTATAGCAGGAAAAGTATAGGCTATTGAGTCTGATTGTTTTCCGATGATCATTGAAACTGCTCTACTCTAAGCTAAAAAATATACAGGGTGTTTGTGAAAAGTCCATCAATAATGAAAGGGCGTATTTATTGGGCCATTTTGAGTCGAAAATGTTCTATGACATTTTGCCGTCCGAGCCACGGTTTTCGAGTTATGATTTGAATATTTTAGGGATGACCCCTTCATTAAATTAGCGCTGTCTTTCAATTTCTTAATTAAATTTAAGGGGTCATCCGTAAATTACTCCAATCATAACTTGAAAACAGTGGCCCGAACGGAAAAATGTCATAGAACATTTTCGACTCAAAATGGCCCAATAAATACGCCCTTTCATTATTGATGGACCTTTCACAAACACCCTGTATAGAGCAAACTTCATACGCTGAAACACGACACAATTGCAAACGCTGTGCTTTTTATCGTTTGTAGGGCCTCTCTCTCTTTTTTTGCTCTATGTTCCAAAAAAAGTCATAATTTTCAAAAAACCAAATTCTTAAGTTAAGTTTAAAGGGATAGTTATCACGTTTAAAATGTGCTGGGAATAAGAAATCTTGTAGAGTAAAGCCGAGAAAGCGGGAAATACGTTAAAATTATCCACGTCGTAAAATATTTTCATATCATGCGAATAATGTAACCTGCATATATATATTATTATAATTTAAACCATTCTCATCCACTTTGAATTGAACAATATGTCTTCTCAACCATCCTCATGAATTTGCCATCGAAATATTATTCCCATAATATTATTTTCAGGTCATTTCTCAACATCCAATTCTCAAGCGTCCAAACAATTATTACCGAACGTCAAATAAGTTCTGTTACACCTGTATTTTAGTCATGCCACCTATTTTGCTCCTTAAACTTTCTCAAAGAATATTCTTGAAACACTGTCCATCATCCCATACCGCGGCTCGTCCAACTTTTAATACCGAATCAACAGACAACGCCGTCTGCCGTAAAATATCCGTCAAAAGAATTATCCCCAAATATCCACCCACTGTATTAGCAACTAGGAAATTATAAAAAATCATTAAACATATCCAAATCTCTAAATATTTAGACGTTTACAAACCGCCACCAACAACCCTCCATTTCTGAAGACTGAGTCTAATTCAAAAGTTCTCATTTCTCATATGTCAGTGTGGAACTAAAAATTCTCGGGTTGGAACATCTTGTTTTTCTGATCATAATATTTAATAGAGATGGGCCGATACCAGTTTAAACCGATACCGATATGATCCGATACTTGGGAAACCGATACGTACCGATACCGATATTTTACCCGATCCTTCGATTAAACCGATATCAAACCGATACCGATATGGTATCGGTATCGGCCCATCTCTATTGATGATTCTCGATCCAATTTCGGTACTTGAAACTATAAAACTGGCTTATCATACGAAAAACCCATTTTAGACACTAGTTACGTTATCCAAAAATAGATGAAAAACAGTGCTGTCTCAGAGTTTAGGTCTTATGGCGTCATCTACTCTCAACATAAGTATTTATTTTCTTCAAAAAATATCGGGTAGAAATATCGGTTCATTTTTAACCGATACCCATATATCGGTTAAGGCCAAATATCGGTACCGATACCGATATGGGATCGGTATCGGCCCATCTCTAATATTTAATACGGAGCTAAGTTGATATAGATAAAATTAATAATTGTTAGGCTTATTTGCTATTGTTTTGAACGTCAAATTTTTTGTCATTACTTTTGATTTTCTGAACCGATTTACAATTTGAAAACAGTTTCGGATTCTACGTGACAAGACGCGTGCAACGATAGCATTGTTGATCCATTTTAAGCATTATTTCGTAACGTCATTATCGGGGGGCTTTACTATTTCCGCTATAGCTAACGCCCTATTAGCGCCACAGTGTCATTTGTAATTTTAAAACAATTTTGAGAACTAATCCTATTTAGAAAGTCCAATTTTGTTACTCTAGCTCAAATAGGAACAAAATGGCAGCCAAATGAAAATGTCCAGAAACTTTTGTCCGGGACTGTACCTTGGTGTACATAATTTGTACGGACAAGCCATGGGAATGACATTACCTATATCTAATTTTCAATGGGTTTCACACCATGATCTGTTACACTATACCGAGTCTCATATTTTAAACTGCCCAGATGATTCCCCTTGTAGGTTTATTTTAGAGGTGGATTTGGAATACCCTGAAGATAAACATGAGGACCATAACGATTATCCGCTAGCACCAGAGTCTATTAAAATTAGGGAACACATGTTTTCAGGTTTATTTAATGGAATGATTAAAACATTTGATATTAAAATCAAAGACACTCTTCCCAAACTAACACCGAATTTATACGATAGAGAAAAATACGTTATCCATTATCGAAACTTCAAATATTATGTTTGTAAGGGAATGAAACTCTCAGCTGTCCATCGTATTATAACATTTAGACAAGAAGCCTGCCTTCGACCCTATATTGATTTTAATACCGAGAAACGTGCAAGTTTGAATTCTCCAAAAATCTTTTTAAAGTATTAAATAACAGCGCGTACGGAAAGACAATGGAAAATCTCCGCAACCGATTTGATTTACACCTAGTTAACATCCCAAAAATGGCAGTTAAGAAAGCATCCTCTCCTGCCTTCGAAAAGTACACCATAAAAATGTCAGTTAAGAAAGCATCCTCTCCTGCCTTCGAAAAGTACATCACAAAAATGGCAGTTAAGAAATCATCCTTTCCTTTCCTGCCTTCGAAAAGTACACTATTTTTCAGAATGATCTTTTCTTCTTTACTTTCAATTGGAGTCTCAAGCGGGTTAAGCAGAACGTGTGCCTGCAATTTAGCCATACTGGATCCGAGATAAATTCCTGGCAAATTACACAGATGAAAGATTCCTTCACTTTTTCCATAAATACCTGAACAATAAGGGTGGAACTTCTATGCAATGGACGAATTATTTTTTTCTTCTTCTATTTTAATTGTAATTGTCGCTTAAGACAACTTTGGCAATAAGTGTTGTCACATGTTAGACTTACCGAATCGGTCACAAAATTATAACATATTGCGCATGTGAACTGTTGTTGTTCTTCGAGGCCAGTTTGGCAAATGTGTGGCTACATGTCAAAGATACCGGATCTTTATTCATAAATATACCACATATCGAGATTTGAAGGCGTGCAATTACTATTTCCGTAAATACCTGAACAATGTACAAAGGTGACAAAACCAGGCAATGGACTAAAAGGTTAGGCATAACTTGAGCGTTACTGGATCGCTGATAAAATCCTGACAAATTACAAACACGAAAGTTTCAATGACTTTTAAATTCATAAAATGATAACAATATCTAAAGGTGTAAAAAAACGAGGTGGACGCCAAAATAGGCATCGTTAACGTGACAATTTAAATTCGGTTTAATCGCGTTTTTGTTACGTACATTTTCTTCTTTGTTCTCCAACGTTGCCTACCGAGGCCCAACAGATTTACCGCGCGATACTCGGTTCGAAAGTTTTAGAGGTATGTGTATGGAATATTATGCTTAGTATCAACATTTTTTAGGACCATTTACGTTTTTACTTAGTTTTATTAGAGACATGTGTCACATCTCTTTCGTTTAATGTGGTACCGCTACATATTTTAGCCTTAACCCCCTTCCTTAAAAATGGTGTGGTCTAAGTTAAATCTTTCCTTGGTTTTTAGTAAAAATGCAGCTCCTTTCTTTGTTCAACAAGAAGTACCGTTATAAACAAAATATTTGTTCAAAATTCAAATATAATGCCACAATATTTTTCAGAAAACTGGAACATCATTTTCCTTAAATTTTGGACAATATTTGCGTAATAATGTTACTCAAACAATTGAACAATATTTCGCATTCGAATAACATTAAAGTATGTGTTTTTGAAGCTTCATATGTAATGTTTTGTCAATAAAATTGTACCCGGTCTATGTACTCAACACTAACATTTTTATTGTGGCCAAACTATATTCAATGTAATTGAATAAATCATGTTGAGTTTAATCAATATATTTGTCCAATGAAGTTTTAATCAATATATTTGTCCAATGAAGTTTTAAAGTTATTGGGCATTCAATATCATGTTTCATTTTCATTTGCACAATTAGTGAAAGCTTTTGGGAATGGTCTGTAAGACGATGAATTTTATAGAGGTCTTCCATTTAATTTGTGCAAAATATTGAGCGTTTAAAGGCCGCATAAATTTAATCTAATTGATACATTCTTTTCAGTTTCGGAGGATTTTCCTCTCATAAAGTTTTCATAATTTTGTCAATTAAAAAAGAACATTTCTTTTTCGTAAAACCTTTTACTACTGTGCCAAATGTAGAATATAACACGCCTCAAATATTAGGCACGATTAAGGCAGAGTTTATGCAGGGTTAAATAATATAAGTTCTATCTTATGGATTACTTGACTATTCTAAAGCACTTAACCCAGCTCTTGAAAATTAAAATTCTTTGGCTACTAAAGTTTGATTTGTAGGCATGTTTGCCCCCCCCCAAGCTACCTTGCGTTGCTCTGGGACCGAAAACCAAGAGTAGGAGGCAGCTTCAATTACTAGAAACGCAACCTTCCCAAACCAAAGAGGGTAGAAAGAGGGGGAGTAGAAGGCTTGGTTGGAGTGTTCTCGCTTTGAAAGTTTACCTCTAAGCTTCCGGTGTGCACGCGCATCTTTCTCTGCCCTCTTATTGGTTGAAATACGGTGAACCGCATATTAGGAGGGAAATATAACAAATAAATAAAAATGAAAAGCGAGAACACCCAAAATGCCTTGCCAACGCCGCTAGCTTCTACTCCCCCTCTTTCTACCCTCTTTGCCCAAACCAGTTCTGAAACATACTCCCAATGTTTCATAAGTATTTAAGTAATGTTTCATAAGTTTGACACTACCTATTCATATGTTAGTTAAAATTCGATAAAACGATGTTTACTTTGGAATTAATCATAGAACTAAATTGTTGAAGATCTAAATAATAACGTACTTTTCATGCTTAATGGCGAGGGGTTCGTAGAACAGCTATATGCAACTCTACCAACACTTATAAAATCATCCCTATAAGTACTAATATACACCATTCAAAAATTGTGACTGTGCATAAAGAAACAAGTTGGGAAACCAAAATAAACCTCTCCGAGCCGAGACGATTTTACTTTTTAAATACAGTTCCTCCAACTAATTAAAAACCGGAAATTCATAGTTCAAATTGGCGAGACATTGCCAATGTCATTTGTAAAGGTTTAAGTGCTTAATAATTCCCGGTGTATCCTCAATAATTCTAATGAGGACCTAATATCTATCACTTAAATGTGTTTTTAACTTCCGGCTCACTCTGAACCGTTAAGACCTCCTATAAGAAGACACGAAACAAGGTCAATTCTGGTTTAAATCTAGGGTATCTTAATTAATAGACCTAATCGTTTCAACACTTAAGGAGAGATGAAGTATTAACATCCATATTATAGTATAAAGATAAAAAATACGTTTACACTATATATAAATGTAGTAAAGCTGAATTAAAAAATAAACACCAAATTTGAAATGTTTATATCAAAAGATGTTCTTGGAATATTGAGATGAAACAGAGCTTTATAGCTACACAACTACTAAAAGAATCGTAATGCCGAAAAATATTTAAAATATTTCCATTTAATATTCTGCAAAAAGAAAACAATATCGTTTTGCAAGTGATTTTTTCATCCTACTCGCTTTATACTTATATTTTTGATATGCGTGTAGTGTTTCGATTCAGATGCAATCTTCATTACTCGTTCTATATAAACTCTCTTTTGTCATTACATAGAAAGAAGTTTACCTTAAATAATTAAATAAATATAACTGATATTAATTATTTTAATCGTATTTTACGTTAATTATAGTTAAGTTGGTTTAAGAAACTTAGTTCCTAAAATAATTTTAAACATAGCTATCTTTAACGCTATACTTATTGAACACCTACATCAGAACTATTGAAAATTTAGAGTATATAAGGCGATTGATTCACACTAAGGGATAAGAAAATGCGCAATTGCGTGAACCTTTGGTGGAAGCCCTGCCATTCGGAGGCTAGACGTTTCTCGTAACCCTAGCTGCTCGCCGCGTACATCTTAAGACTAACGACGATGATGGAGTAGAAGCCAATGTTACAGATTGGTGTCTATGTGGTATAGAAGAAAGACCAGTAGATGGTGGTGTTAGAAGCCATTAAGAACAGATTGGTGTGTATGTGGTGCACACGAAAGACTAGTGCATGGTGTTTTTGTTGTTAGAAGCCATTCAATACCGGTTGGCATTGGGTGAAACAATTGGCGGTTAGACAGCAGATGAAGGTGTAACGGCTAGTTTATGATTGGTGTCAAATAAGATGGATAGAGCAATGAAGTAAAATTTTCCGAATTTCTGTGTACCGCGAACGCGGTCCAGAAATTGAGAACACGTTTGCTCCGATTTGCCAACTGCGAACGCGGTGACAGACACACACACAGATACGTCCAGTGTATAACCTCTCCGTGACGTCATCGTCACTCGGAGAGGTAAAAATAAACTCCTTTATCAAATATATGAAAGGTGATAAAAGTTCCCCCTTTTGTACTCGAATAGACCGCTTATAATATGTTTTAAATAAGAGTATTATTTGAAAATTAAAACACGTTCTCCTTTGAAAAAAAATTTCATGATAAAATGATTTAGGAAAATGGAATTTTTGTTGAAAAATCTGAGATAAGTAATGTTTTATTTCAATTAATTTATAGGAAATAAATCCATTAGCAGTAAAATCAGGAGATTGAAATAAATTCTAAAGAGTAGTAAAATACGGATTGTCTTTAAAATTGAATAGAAAAAAAATAATATCCACGCTTCAGTCAACTGGAAAAACTCTTATCGTTTTGTTTTTAAGGCTTGGGCAAACCAAGTCTTTTTTTATATAATTAGGAATTGAATTGATTGGATTATCAAATCGTGTTCTTTTTCCTTTAAATAGGTCTGGGAACGAGATAGGAGTTGAAGTGAGTAAGAGTTGCAAAGTCTCAAAAACATGTCAATTTGAAAATTGCCATTTTATAAGCTCCTAAATGATCGGGTATGGCTCAGCTTATTTTTCTCAAGTAAAGGACATATTTACAATAGAGTAATTTCTTTTCTATATTTCATTCATTATCCCTCTACGTGAAAGGATCTCTCTCGGGGTTTATTTTTTTTGGCGAATTGAAAAGAATAAGAAAGTGATTAAGGAAAAAGGCACTTCCCTTAAGGCCTTTAAAAGGGTTCTTTAACTTGCAATATTGACCGTGCATAATACAGGGTGTATCTGAAATGGACGTAGGAACGGAAGTATTTGGGTTCCTGGGGCCAATATAAGACGAAACTGTTCTATGACATTTTGTCGTACGCCAAACCATTTGAAAGTTACTTGAACCTAACACTTGCTAGTTTGCATAAATCACAGCATGTTGACTTCGTCTAAAACCGTAGGAATTAAGTTCAAGATATGATGATTATTGCAAATTAGTGGTTGCCAGCTAAAAGAATGAAAGCCTCATAGCCATAGAGTTTATCGTAAATTTTTAAGGAGTAGAAAGTTGTACAGTTGGTGACTCATAAAGGAACATCAATGTAAAACAACATGTTGCGATTTAGTGTGTTGAAACAACTGACCGATACTAACGGTAAACTAACAGCGATAAGTAGCGCAAACTAATAAGGAACAACGACATTTTGCTTCATTCTTCAAACAATCGAAAGGTTGCATTTAGTTTAAAGATTAG
Organism: Phalangium opilio; assembly: GCA_019434445.1. NCBI lineage: Eukaryota > Metazoa > Arthropoda > Arachnida > Opiliones > Phalangiidae > Phalangium > Phalangium opilio. Next base: position 117,776 of record JAEQBA010003159.1, read on the forward strand.
GTTAATGTTGCAACTTATCGAAATCGGTATTCGTGAATAAATGTTAGTGGGCGAATGTTTGGGATGGGATGTTGGGCAACGCCTGTTAAAACTAAGCAGTAAAATGCATAATTTGTAAAATTTAATCCGTATAAAAATCAACAAATAATGATGAAACCTAAATGTTGAAAATGAATTAAAATGTTTTATGGTTTAAAGTGACCAAAAAAGGGAACATTCCTTTCTCCAAAAAATTACAGTGAGGGAGTAATGGCATTTTTCTTGGTGCCTCACCCGAAACTTCACCCGTAACAAATTAGGTACGCTATGTTGAATAGCGTACTTAGGAGTGGGCTTCATGAAACCTAGCATTCCTTCTCAAGGTCACACACTACTAACTTGTTCCAGAAAGGGTTGAAAGGCTCGTGATTGGCCTACACTGATTACGAGGTACCACCAAAAGTAGTAGCAGAGAAAAAATTTTAAGAAGAAATTTTCGTTCTTAACCTCGGAACCGAACGGATGACCTCAAATAAAACTAAAGAAAATTTGAGAAAATACCAAAAGTGGAGGGTTAACTTAAAACTAAATTAATAAACGATTAAACCTTGGTAAATTTGCAGACCACCCTAAAACTTTAGACTTATGACGTTTACTAACTGGTAGCAATCTGCCGGCGTTGAGAACGACAGGAGACATACGTGCAATGCGAGATGCAATGTAATGTACCCATAAGAAAATGTACATTCTTACTCCTTAGAATCATTCTATGAAAATTGCCATTAAAAACGGTAAAAAAGGTACTTCTTTTAAAGGTTCAAAGTGTTTTAAAGCATGTAAAAAATAATTTACTAATTTAATGAAAACAAGACGTCGCCGGATATGTAGTCTTGTACACAAACCAAAATGAACGCTTTTACAACCTTTCGATTGTTTGAAGAATGAAGCAAAATGTCGGTGTTCCTTATTAGTTTCCGCTAGTTATTGCTGTCAGTTTCCCGTTAGTATCGGTCAGTTGTTTCAACAAACTAATCGTAACATGTTGTTTTACAATGATGTTCGTTATGAGTCACCAACTGTACAACTTTCTACTCCTTAAAAATTGACTCTATGGCTATGAGGCTTTTTTTTGTTTTAGCTGGCAACCACTAATTTGCAATAATCATCCTATCTTGAAATTAATTTTTACTGTTTTAGACGAAGTCAACATGCTGTGATTTATGCAAACTAGCAAGGTCTAGGTTCAAGTAACTTGCAAATGGGTTGGCGTACGACAAAATGTCATAGAACAGTTTCGCCTTATATTGGCCCCAGGAACCCAAATACTTCCGCTCCTACGTCCATTTCAGATACACCCTGTATTTTGTTGTATTCAGGCATATTCTCCAGTATTCCTTTTGTAACTTGTCACTCGTTGTCACTAGCATATAATAATCATGAATTCCAGACATTTATTTACACGCTGTATAATTTAGTATGACATCAGCCGTTGGCAGTATTGGGGGTTGTACATAAAGGAAGGTGTGGTCTGATCTCGACCACACCTTATATGTATAGAGTGTACGAAACAAATAAAAAAATTTATTCTATATTGCAAATATTGTAATTTTTTTAATTTTTTTTCATAAATAAAGTACAAATTATATACTTATCGAAATCTATGTTTTTTATATAAGTTAAATGTAACTAACGATACATAAGTTCTTCTTTCAACCCGAAATGTATGACGGTACTGAGCAAACTAATTCGGATCGTCTATATTAACAGTTCTTTACAAAAGAGGTTAAGCAGTTACAGGTAATGAGATTTAAAACTTGGTCTTGTAGAGAAGAGAGTGGTGTGAATGGGTCTTAGACTTTCGCGATTGCGAAACCCATCCCCATTCTTCGCGAGTTAAATTGTTTCCTAGCCCTCGGAATATCTTTGTTCTTTTGCTAGGCTATTTGATCGGAATTGGAACGTCTTCATTCTTAAATTTTTATCGTCCATAAGTTCATCAAAACAAACTTCACGCAGTGTTTGTTCGTCTTGAATGTTTTCATGGTAGTTAACTGGAAACAATGATAAAAATTCCCAACTAATTAAGATATTCCTTACGCAGGGTGACCAGACTTTTTTCCAATACCCTCCTTTAAATTCCTATAATTGTAAGTTTTCGCCTTTACAGGGTGTTTTTATAAGCATGTCATAAATTAAGGGGTGTGTTCTTTGGGTCAAACTGAGTGAAAAGTGTCAAAGAACATGGGGTCTACAAGGTTTCGTTACCAAGATATGGCCCCTCAAACATTTGCCCCAAAAACAAGGAAACATCAAAAAATGTTGAGTACATTTCGAATTACTAGACAATTTCAATAGCCTTCAATTTATGTACCTTTACGTAAATGAAGGGTATAAAATGGGTAGAAGTAGGCCTAATTCATATTAAAACTATTATTTCGCAATCCGTCAAAATATATTTGAGAAAGATGTTTGTTCGTTCTTTCTACAGTTCTTTGCCGACTTTGACCAAACTGCAACAATCTGCATGGTTGACATCAGTAACACCAGAGGGAGCTTTTAGAAGTTGTTAATCAAGGTTGGGTCCGCATACCATAAACATCTTCGCTTTATGATTAACTACTAACCCTGCATTTAGTACCGTATTACTGTAATTTTTAATAAACTTTCCAGTCCCTGAAAACACACGGGCAACGCCGGATAGCTTAGCCAAATATTATTAATTTATCATCTTCTAAAATTTATTTGACCATGGAGTAATAAATTTAGCTACTTTCGACGTAAAGGTCAGTTTGTATTAAAAAAAATCGTGATTGAAAAAGTGGTTTAGCACATCTTCTATCATGTATTTTGTTTTCCTTATATCTATATTTCCTTATAATTTCGCTATTATTTTTCCTATTTTCCTATTATTAAATTTTTTTGCCCTATACTCTTTTATAATTCCCATCTAAAGTCCTATCTAAATTACTTTATTTCCTATAAAATTAGCAAGGTCACCCTGCTTGTGTTGCCATACTCTTTAACCGAGGGATTGAACACTTGTTGTAGTGTAAATGGTTCTTAGATTTAAAAATAATGATTAAAATCGCTATACTAATATTTCAATCGAAGTGTATAGGATTTTAACAAAGTGTTTGACCCCTGGTCTAAGTGGTCTTTTTCTATAAATATAAAATTTTTATTACCTTTGTTAGTTCTTTCGTGCTTTAACGTCAGGGTATAGTAATATCTCGGTAAATTATCTACGACTTTTAATCCATTAAGATATGTCGAATAATTTCTTTTGGGTTTTTTATTTTTCTCCATATCGCTTTTATAGATGGTAAAACAACAACTAGGCATATAAGGCAGCAGTGTAAATTTTGGCAGGACTTCTCGCTTTTGTAATAGTATTTGTCGTCACTCGTCAGTGGATATTTTTCGCGCCAAAATGTATGTACCTAGGTGGCCAAGGAGGGTGAGAAAAGAATGTGTGGGGTGGGGCGAAGCCACAAAAGAGGCCCCATTAGTGGGAAGAGCAACTGTTCCTTTTAAATTTGTATCCTTCCCTTTTCACTCCAACCCTCTTAAAAAATGAGGCTAGGATAGTGTTTTTACCACAGAAAATGTTTTATATACGGGTTATATTTTATGACAAAATACACAATGATTTGAAATTTAAACAAGTTGATCAAGTTCAAAATCATCCTGATCAGATTCAAATACATGTGTAGAAATTGTGAGCCGCTCATCCAGACTGTCAATCTGGCATCTAATACTATACTGACTATCGAATAGCGGGCTGGAATGTGTGTTCAAAACCTCAAGATTCCTAGGCTCAGCAGTTTGAGTTTGTGAATCAATAGAAGGTTTTTCATCTCTCCACTCCTTTCCGTCTGAGTTTCAACACAGCTAATGTTCGAATTCGAGGTAATTAAACACAAACACCTGTATACGAGATCAAAATAATTATGGTTTCAAATTGTACCTTAACTTTCTTCGTTTAATATTATTTCTTGTTGAATCTAAGTCATTTCGGACGTTATTTAATTCTTTTTGAAGTTCTTGTATAGTTTTCTTGTAAGCTATGAATTAAGCGATCAATTAACAACGTAAAATTAATTTATCTACGTTCGTACCTTCAATAGAAATGTTATCGCGTTTAATGTTTTCTTCATTTTCACGGTTTTCCCGTTTCAGAATTCGATTTTGATCATTTAACCGAGAAACTAATTCTATGCTCTATAAGAGCAAACATATCTTGATTACACTATTTTTAATAGGCGAAATTGCAAAGAGTAAAAAAATAGTACCCCTAAATTCGTTGTTGTGCAAGGTCTCAACTTTGTCCAATAGTTTCCTCATTTTTAAATTTTCTTTCTAAAGATTTCGCGTAATTAGTTCAAAAGCATATAAAGCATTATACTTTATTGCCTTTCCTAACCAAGCTAAACCCTCGTCATCATCCGAAAAAGAAGCGCACATTATTTAATTTAAAGCGGTTTTCAAAACGTATTTCGTTGAACTTTATTTCTGTAAATCTCAAAATTTTTTATAAGACACGCACGTGTTCTTTACGAGACCTTGCAAGGTCACTCTCTCACTGGAAACAGAAACTATTCAGAAAATTGTAGCGTCCGATGCTGTACCATCTACTGTGGTAATCTTTCAACCTCTTCTCTTCACTTCTCGGAAAAAGAGCAAGGTCGTAAGGCCCCCCCCCCTTGGTTATGGGCTAATGGATGTTTGGAAAACCGCGGGTTGGACATGGTCAACCTTATTTCGTAGTCATTTCCGAAAGGCTCAATGGAATTTTAGAATAATGTTCGACTTCTCGTCATTTTGTCAACTCCCAGATTTAACGTCTTTTTCATTTGAATTTCAGTTTGAGAAGTACCGAGTTCGTGTATGTGCGCGCGGCAGCTATGAGCAGCTACTCAAAGTTTTCTTTTCATGGTTAACTTAGTTTAGTTCTTCGTATAATTTTTTGCTTTTAAACCTTTACAAAACATGTTATTTAAAGTTCTAAATATTCGTGACTAAGCGTAACTTAAAAACGCGTGTGTGAACATGGATTCCACTCATATTTTAATCCTATGGATTAAAAAAAATCAGGTACAAAAACTACCCATCTCACTTGTGGGAGCAAATGATCGGGTGATTGACAAATTGGTTATGCTGAAATATAAATCAACAAAATTAAGGGCACGTGTCTTAAAGATTGGAACAGGTGAGCATTTTCATTCTCTGAAAATATTATTGAATAATTTAACCACAATATTGTACCGAAACTGATCTGTTCGTTCTAAGCCCATTAATGGTGTTAAGTATGATCTGCTTGTCGCTTTTTAGTTATCTAGGGCTCTGTAGACAATTTTAGCCGTGCTGAGTTAAAGTAAAATTTTTATAGTTCTTTACATTTTCAAAATTTATTTTAAAGAGAGGTATTGGGGAGTGAGGCAGACACTATGGATCTCTGTGCACACCTAAGTTCGCAGAGTTCCGAATAGGGATTTGGCAGTTCTACGTCATGCAACGTAACCCTAGCTTCCACTCATGCTAAAATGTATACCAGATGCCGGCAAGGGGTGGGGCTAAATTAGCTTCTACTCTGTTAAAAAAGCATACCAGAATGGCGGCAGGGGGTGGAGCTACGCACGAACCGCCCTAAATTGCCAAGTCCCTATTGAGAGTGCATCAAGTATAAAGACTTCGGAACTCACAGTTCAGCTTTGATAGTACACTTCTTTTAAGTCAAGTTGTACACAACGTTCCTATGTTAAAGGAATAGAACCCGGCCGCCACGAATTAGAAAAGTAACACGCACTATGCGCCAAAAGTATAGTAATGTCTAAGTGTCTAATATTTGGCCCTTCTAGATGGGGGCGGCATACACTTGAAGGGTTCTACTCCTTGTATATGTGATCATTTGCATTTGATAAAAAAATATATTATAACTATAGATATCGATATCGATCAAGAGGAACAGAAATGGAATATCGAACTAGCAAAGTAAACTAAAGAAAAATCAATAGGGCCACCTGCTAAGAAGACTAAAATGATGAATGCTGCCAAAACTCAAAATGAAAAAGTAGTCAACTCTGCTGTGTTGAATTTTAGTAGTTTGTGGGATGATAATGCACCCCTTTCTCTACTTACGGGACCCCAGGTTGTGCCAGTAAATGAGGATCCCTTAAAAGATTCTGATAATATGGTAATTCATTGTGATACAATTAAGTTTCTAGTAAAAGGCTCATAAAGAAAATAATTAATTTAACTCAGTTACAAGATTTAAATTACACTCTCACTGATCTGGATGAAAATCAAAAATCCCCATCATGGTATTGACTTGCACAGAAATTAATATTTGGTTCTTTGACTCGGTCCACTTGGGTCACATCTCCTGTGAGGGTAGTTTGTTTTAAATGCCTCGTTATCATTAGAGGACAATTAAGGCAGACCGCGACGTAATATTGGCGGGCGGGCGAGTGATCCATGTGTGCTGTGCCCAAGGAAAGCCTAGTAGTACAGTTATTTAGCAAAACGTTCTTAAAAACTTATTTCATAGTAATGTGGAGATAATTCAATATAACAATTCACATCATGTATCCTCTAAAATTGCCAACAAAATGGGTAACGATATTACCAAACAGTTTGAGGATTTGAGAAGGAATAATTCAAAAGAAATGGTGAAAAGTTAACGAATGACAGAGATGTAAAGAAATTTAATGAAGATACATTGAACGATTTTCTATAGATGCCCGAGACAGTACTCGAGATGAAAATACTGCAGATGTCCGAGAAAATACTGCAGATGATCGAGAAAATACTGCAGATGATCGAGAAAATACTGCAGATGTTCGAGAAAATAATGCAGATGCCAGAAAAAGTGTAGGACGTAACAATGAGTATGCACATTGGGTTAAGCGCCGCCAAACACTTTGGTCAGACTAAATAAGGAGATGGACGGCAAAACCGCGTGTGGTCAATTTTCGTGTCGTTCTCGAACTAGGTCTCAGTAACAGCTTAACATTATGAAGTATAGGAAGTGTTCCACTTATAGAATATATCTTATAAACTTATAATATTGGATCTTTCAGATCAAATAATAATGAATCAGATTGTATGCTCCCAATTAACCCAAAACCATTTCTCCCAATTCTCACTTAACCCAAAAATATTTTGGTTCCCATTTAAACCAAACTTGTTTCTCCCAATTCCCACTTAATCCAAAAACTTTCTAAATCTAGCGTTTTTTAAGTATAAATGGTTATACCTTTCTTTTTTAATTCTTAAGTGTAAAATCGTTATACATTTGAAAATATTTTAGAAGGGCACAAAAAATTATTAGATTAATTAATCTTTTTAGTATTCGTATATAATGGGGTTACAAATATGCGATTGTTGTATTGGTGTTTGAAGATGGAGTGGGTTAGAACCTCGAAGGATCGACTTGTTCCGGTTATTGGTGGGTAAATGATGGTGTTGAAGAACACCGCTTATGGTAGAAAATACTGGCGTTGCCTTTTTAGCGAGTGCAAGGTTACGGCAGGTAGCGATGATCAGACTATTCATTATGTGAAAAACCAGCATAACCATGGAGTTAATCATTTGGAAGTTGTGGAAAAACGGGTCCTACAGAAGTTGTAGAAAGAAGTCGCAGGCAACCCATTGAAATCTGTTTTGCAAGTACGAACAATGATTGTGAAGGCACACATAACAAGTGGAACAAAGCGTTGAAGGTCCCTCATCCCAACATCTATGAACTCATACAGTTTATGAAAAGAGAAGAGGTCCATCAAGAAATTGAAATAGACACCATGAGCCGTCTTCACCCTGTTAGACCACCTCTAAAAAAGTTCCGCGATCTTGCGAACAAACGGAATATTCTAAGAGAACAATTGGACACCGGCGCTAAAACACCCGAAGAGTTTTGGAGGCAATAAAATATGGTTTTAATTTAGAATAGTACGATACTTATTTTAATTTTGGGAGAAATAAACATTTGGGTTAAAAATCATTGGGAGAAATAATTTTGGGTAAACTGGGATTGGGATAAGTAGCGTTTGGGAGAACTATTTTGGGGGAAATGGGACTAAATCAATCAGATAATTTAAATGAAGTTGCGAAAGAGTTAGCTTCGTTTCTTGCCACTGGTATACAAATTATTCATCGATAAAAGTGTTTAAGTTATTTATGAAATCAGTGATTAAAAATATTTTAAAATAACTTTTAGCAACACCGGCAAATATACATTTTATAGAAGGATTTTTGAATTTGGCCAAAAAAGTAATCACTTATGAGGGTTCAAATTATCCAAATGAGGTATGTAACTCAATTAATAGAAAATGGTTGGCGAATGATAATGTTATGACGTCTTTTAATTATTTTAGGTTCCAGCTTATGAAATTAGGAAAAATGCATATAAAAAGGCTATTTAAATTTTTCTAAACAACTAAAAAGTGTTTGAAAATAGTTTTAACGTCTAATTATTCTAGGTTGAACTGGTTGAAGGTAGCGGTGTTATGGTTCCTGAAGATCAGTTGTTAATTATCAAAATGATGAGCATGAAAGACACCAAAAAAAAATGACTCGCAAAATTTTAGTCATTTTGTACCGGTTTCCGCAACTGGGGAAATACCCAGCTCTGGGACAGAGAGGCACTATTGGATTACCAAAAAAACGTGTATAACGCCATAAAAAGTAGTGCTCTCAAATAAAAGATATTTCAACTTATATTACAGGGCCCCATTAATATATTATTTTTATCTTTTCATTTAGTCTTTGTTTCTGGGTACACTGGAATAAATATTGACGAATCTATATATGTCAGAATAATAAATAACAAATGCGGTCGACAAAAAACTGCCAATGATGAGCTGAAATTAATACGTGAAATGTACACTAGATTTAAATTTCAAATCGCTCTTTCAAGACAATTCAAAACTATAAGTCCAATAAGGACATCTCTTAACAGTTTTCTGGAAGCACTAAAAATTACAATATAAATCATTTTGAAAAAGAAAAATGTTTTTAGAATCGTTATTTCCAATGTCTATCTCGTCTACCAGCATAGTTTTTTCCTTGTTTTTTTTTGCAATTAGCAATTAAACAACAGAAAATCGAGGGAATCTTGCAATAGTATAAAAGTAAGAAACTCGAAGGAATCTTACAATAGTATACAAGTAAGAAACTCAAAGGAATCTTAGAATAGTATACAAGTAAGAGACTCAAAGGAATCTTAGAATAGTATACAAGTAAGAGACTCGAGGGAATCTTACAATAGATAACAAGTAAGAGACTCGAGGGAATCTTACAATAGTATACAAGTAAGAGACTCGAGGGAATCTTACAATAGTATACAAGTAAGAGACTCGAGGGAATCTTACAATAGTATACAAGTATGAGACTCCAGGGAATCTTACAATAGTATACAAGTAAGAGACTCGAGGGAATCTTACAATAGTATACAAGTAAGAGACTCGAGGGAATCTTACAATAGTATACAAGTAAGAGACTCGAGGGAATCTTACAATAGTATACAAGTAAGAGACTCGAGGGAATCTTACAATAGTATACAAGTAAGAGACTCGAGGGAATCTTACAATAATATACAAGTAAGAGACTCGAGGGAATCTTACAATAGTATACAAGTAAGAGACTCGAGGGAATCTTACAATAGTATACAAGTAAGAGACTTCAGGGAATCTTACAAAAGTATACAAGTAAGAGACTCGAGGGAATCTTACAATAGTATACAAGTAAGAGACTCGAGGGAATCTTACAATAGTATACAAGTAAGAGACTCGAGGGAATCTTACAATAGTATACAAGTAAGAGACTCGAGGGAATCTTACAATAGTATACAAGTAAGAGACTTCAAGGAATCTTACAATAGTATACAAGTAAGAGACTTCAGGGAATCTTACAATAGTATACAAGTAAGAGACTTCAGGGAATCTTACAATAGTATACAAGAAAGAGACTTCAGGGAATCTTACAATAGTATACAAGAAAGAGACTTCAGGGAATCTTACAATAGTATACAAGTAAGAGACTTCAGGGAATCTTACAATAGTATAAAAGTAAGAGACTCCAGGGAATCTTGCAAAAGTATACAAGTAAGAGATTCGAAGGAATCTTACAATAGTATACAAGTAAGAAACTCGTAGGAATCTTACAATAGTATACAAGTAAGAGACTGGAGGGAATCTTACAATAGTATACAAGTAAGAGACTCGAGGTAATCTTACAATAGTATGCAAGTAAGAGACTCGAGGGAATCTTACAATAGTATACAAGTAAGAAACTCGAAGGAATCTTACAATAGTATACAAGTAAGAGACTGGAGGGAATCTTACAATAGTATACAAGTAAGAGACTCGAGGGAATCTTACAATAGTATGCAAGTAAGAGACTTCAGGGAATCTTACAATAGTATACAAGTAAGAGACTGGAGGGAATCTTACAATAGTATACAAGTAAGAGACTCGAGGGAATCTTACAATAGTATAAAAGTAAGAGACTCCAGGGAATCTTACAATAGTATACAAGTAAGATACTCCAGGGAATCTTACAATAGTATACAAGTAAGATACTCCAGGGAATCTTACAATAGTATACAAGTAAGAGACTTCAGGGAATCTTACAATAGTATACAAGTAAGAGACTCCAGTGAATCTTACAATAGTATATAAGTAAGAGACTCCAGGGAATCTTACAATATTATACAAGTAAGAGACTCCAGGGAATCTTACAATATTATACAGCTAAGAGACTCCAGGGAATCTTACAATAGTATACAAGTAAGAGACTCCAGTGAATCTTACAAAAGTATACAAGTAAGAGACTCCAGTGAATCTTACAATAGTATACAAGTAAGAGACTCCAGTGAATCTTACAATAGTATACAAGTAAGAGACTCCAGTGAATCTTACAATAGTATACAAGTAAGAGACTCCAGTGAATCTTACAATAGTATACAAGTAAGAGACTACAGGGAATCTTACAATAGTATACAAGTAAGAGACTACAGGGAATCTTACAATAGTATACAAGTAAGAGACTCCAGGGAATCTTACAATAGTATACAAGTAAGAGACTCCAGGGAATCTTACAATAGTATACAAGTAAGAGACTCCAGGGAATCTTACAATAGTATACAAGTAAGAGACTCCAGGGAATCTTACAATAGTATACAAGTAAGAGACTCCAGGGAATCTTACAATAGTATACAAGTAAGAGACTCCAGGGAATCTTACAATAGTATACAAGTAAGAGACTCCAGGGAATCTTACAATAGTATAAAGTAAGAGACTCCAGGGAGTCTTACTACAGTGTCCGAAGTAGAGACTAGAGGGTTTCTTGCTATAGTGTCCAAATGAAAGACTATAAAATCTTACAATAGCATTCAAATACGGGTTTCAACAAAATAAATTCAGAAAACCGCCATTTTTAAAGGGTAATACTCCGAAATATGGCCAACCGAGATCGCGCAAAGTTGGCCGTAGCCGGAAATGCTTGACCCCAATTCCGGTTTCTCCCCTACTTTAACCCCCGCTGATACGGGAAGGCTGTTTTTTTAGAAAGACGACATCGTTTGCGCGTAGAAGCTTGGGACTGCCTAGTCCTCGTACAATTCTTCGCCCATGATCCGAAATAGAGACTAGAGGAAATCTTACTATAGTGTCAAAAAAGAAACTCGAAGGAATCTTACTATAGTATCCCAATAAGACACTCCTGGGAATCTTACTATAGTGTCCGAAAATGTGACTCGGGGATTACTATAATGTCCAAATAAGGCACTCGAGGGAATACTAAAGTGTCCAAAAAGAGACTCGAGGGAGTATTACTCTAGTATCAAAATATGAACACCCGATGGAAACTTACAATAGTATCCAAAATAGAGAATCTTACTATAGTGTCCAAAAAAGAGACTTAATGGAATGTCCAATTAAGAGACTCGAGGGTTACTGCTACAAGTCTTGTAAATTTAGAAATCAAAACTCAAATAAGTTTCGTTTTTGGACTGCCGGTGTACCTAGTGGAGACTTATTACGCTACTTAAATAAGTCTTGAAATTCGAACCGCGATTTCGGCAAGGGGTAGAGCAAAGGAAATAAATTTCGATTTTGGAGAAAAGTCTGTTCGTAAATTTAATTATTTTTCGCACCATAATTAGTCCGATTTAATAGCTTAATTTTTGTTATCAAATAAAAATAGCATTTTGAATGTTAACAGAACTGAATCTGGAATTATTCTATCAAACCTGTTATAAGCCTAGCTTCTCTGGTTGATTAAACTAAGGTATTTAAGGATGTTCTACACGAGGGAAGGTACTGTAACTACAATGGACATGCAATAATTACTGAAACTCGACTGTTACGTAAATAATTTTCAATAGATCAATTTTAAGCATAGTTGGGATGCAATTTTTGCAGGAATTCAAAGAATAAAAAATTACACCTCGTAGATTTATCTGAAATATGAGAGGCCTATTTTAAGCAAATAGTAGTAACAGACAGTTACATCTGGTACATAAGTAATATTGATGGGGAAATGGGTTAGAAATACACTTATGGTATTTTTGATTTTACGGGTAGTTGTTAAAAAACGATTTCGATCTGGTTTATTTGGCGAAATTATTGTAGTTATTTTCAACACGAGGAGAATAACATTGATGGGTAAAGGTCCTGCTTTATGTACAATATTGTTTTGTTCATTTTACACTACGTCTTTGAGTAACGTTTACAGTAAAACTGATTATTAAAACAATTTTAGATCTAGTAAAACTAACTTGCATATTAGTATAATTAACACGTTAAAGAAAGTTATAATCACAAAACTACCTGTAGAAATGGTATCGTTCCTTTCAACCGAATTCCCAATGGACCGAAATCCCATTCGACCGAATATCCCGCAATGATTTTAGATTTCCAGCCCAATGGCTATATTCCCGATGGACCGAAATCCCAATCGTCCGAATATGCCCCTAAAAAATACATGAATATAACTTGAAACACTGTGGCCGTCAGCGATTCGGTGGTGTAGTGGATACGATGTTGGACTGCGAAGCGATGGGTTGCTGGTTCGAATCTCCGAGAGGTACGTTAATAATATTAAAAGTAAATGTTTCGTGATACTAATTAAAACGCTCACTTTCATTCCTTTTAAGGCAAGAGATCTATAGAATTAATAAACAAATTGTGCTTAAAATGAAGTACAGTCTTAATGGTAGTTCCATCAATGTCTTTAAATTTTAAATAAAAATTTTAATATTTTGGTTTCGGGTGGGTTAGGTTAGGTTAAGTTAGGTTAGGTTAGCATAGGTTAGGTTAGGTTAGGTTAAGTTAGGTTAGGTTAGGTTAAGTTAGCATAGGTTAGCTTAGGTTAGGTTTGGTTCCAATAATTCGTTGACACCTTTTCCAAAATATGCTCCTTTTAATTAGCTACCACCTTTTCCAAAATATTCTCTCGTTAAATAGCTACCACCTTTTCCAAAACATTCTCCTATTAATTAGCTACCACCTTTTCCAAATGATTTTCCTATTTATTAGCTGCCACCTTTTTCAAAATATTCTCGTATTAATTAGCTGCCACATTTTCCAAAATATTCTCCTTTTAATTAGCTACCACCTTTTCTAAAATATTCTCCTTTTAATTAGCTACCACCTTTTCCAAAACATTCTCCTATTAATTAGCTGCCACCTTTTCCAAAATATTCTCCTATTAATTAGCTGCAACCTTTTCCAAAACATTCTCCTACTAATTAGCTGCCACATTTTCCAAAATATTCTCCTTTTAATTAGCTACCACCTTTTCTAAAATATTCTCCTATTAATTAGCTGCCACCTTTTCCAAAAGATTTTCCTATTAATTAGCTGCCACCTTTTCCAAAATATTCTCCTATTATTTAGCTGCCACCTTTTCCAAAATATTCTCCAATTAATTATCTAACATCTTTTCCAAAATATTTCAATTATTTCTTATAATTGTTCGTGGTAAGAGGCGGGCTTTTAATACTCATATAAATAATCTTTTTACCTCCAAACAAGGTTGGGTTGAGTTAGGTTAGGTTAGGTTACGTTTGGTTAGGTTAGGTTAGGCTAGGGTAGGTGAGGTTCGCCTTAATTAAAACGTAGTTAAAATAAGTGCAGTAATACATTTTCAACTCACATTTATTTTAACAATAATAAGTTGTGAAATTAAAAATATATTTAATGCAAAACCACACAGTATGTCTTCTTCCAGTTCAATAAAATTTCGGTCCAATGGGACTATAATAAAATCGCACCTTTGGCTACGTTCGGTCGAATGGGACCCCCAAAAAAACCCCCTTCTGTCGAATGGGAATTCGGTTCAATGGGACCAAAGCGTAGAAATTACTTAAAGATCAGTTATAATTGACAGAATAATCCTAGTAAACTTTACAAGAGACCCTTATGTTTTAGGTGAATCTAACTGTAAATTTTACGAGTTATGTATGTAAAACTACAATTTTTTTCCATGTCAAATCCACAAATGCTACACCTTCAAAAAATACTCTGGTGGCTTTGTATTGAAAATTTATATCGCGACCAGTAAAAAATACGGGAATCTAATGGCTTCATCTGATTCCATGACATTCCTGTAATTTTAACAAAACATTTTTTCTGGGTGTATGATTGAACATCAAAACGAGCGTGATGGAAGTTCCATTGGATGATTCGCAATATTTCGTCAACTCTCTTCATGAAGCCGTTTGTGACGAAACTTCTGATATTCAACAGTCTAGCGCTGCCGACTTCACTCCAACAATTACTCTTGTCAACAATGAAGAATATTACAGCATGCTTCGAAAACAAAATTTAAAGCAGCGAGAAATTTTCTACTACGTACTTAATCATTTCAAAACATCTCAAGAAGAACCTCTGAGGATTCTGATAACAGGCGGTGCTGGTGTTGAGAAACGTCTCCTGATTCAAGCCATTTTTGAAGCCGTATCCAGGCATAAAAAGAATAAACCCGGTGCCGATCCATCACGATTTCCTGTTCTAAGAACGGCATTCACCGGGAAAGCGGCTTTTAATATTGATGGTGTCACTCTTCACTCTGCCTTTAACTTGCCAACAAATCAATTTTCTGGCAAGATGAATCCTTTGGACAACGACACTTTGAACAGAAGAAGATGTTCTCTTTTAGGCTTGAAACTTCTGATAATAGATGAAATATCTATGTGTGGAGCCAAAATATTCAATTATATTAATGTAAGAGCCCAACAAATCTTCGGATCTCCAAAGCATTTTGGTGGTATTTCAGTTGTTCTCGTGGGAGACTTCAACCAGTTACCCCCTGTTGGGGATAATTACACATTCATGCCTTTAAAAGAAAAGAACAACCCCTATGCGGCCCTAATTGGAAGTCCACTGTGGGAAGAAGAATTTAAGTTGTATGAGCTTGACGAAATTATGAGACAGAAAGATGACAAAATATTCGCTAAATCTAGGGAAATTCCTTGGGAGAGATAATTCTTAGAAAGCCAACAACATCAACATAAAAACTGTAACACCTTCATCAAATCTACTTATTACGTGGGACTCACATTAGATGGTGACCCTGTTTTTAGTGATTTCAAATTCAAAATATAGAATTATGGAAAGTCGCCTGCTCGATAACTGACCAATACTCCGATAGGGGATAGGGACTGCTACTTCAGCTATTCAACGTGCTTTCCGTGCTCAGGAGGGACTCTTTTTTGCCGCTTTTACTCTTGTAAAAAAGGTGTGTGAGGCCTTTGGTTATTAGGCTTAACATTTTAATGATTTTACATCTTGTTAATAAGAAGTAGTAACATGTAACAAGAAATCTTTCTTTTTAATTTCTTAGCCTCTAATCAAATAACTTTAGTCATGGCATCTAGACCAAAAAAGGAAAAGATGGAAAGGGGAGATTTAATTAAAGAAGAAAAACCCAAAGTCTACCCCAAAAAATTTAATGTTCGGTGAATGGAAGAGAATACTTTCAAAAAGCTGGTTATTTTCAACACAGGCGTGCGCAGGGTTTTCAGTAAGGTCGGGCCGCCTTGTTAATTTTTCGCCCCTACCCCGTGCGCCCCCATCTCCCTTTATTGTGTGTCAATATGAAACTTAAAAGTACTATCACATAAGATGCTTTATTTAAGATGTTACAACTCAAATCTACGTGCGTGTGGAATATTGCTCTTAAAGTTATCAATGACTTTATCAAAGTCCACTTTTACCGCCAGTTCCTGTTCTATGTATGGCAACATCAAATTGTTAAGTCTTTCTTGTTTCACGGTGACTCTAAGCTTTGATTTTACATGCGTTAGTTTTGAAAACGCCCTTTCACAGGAACAGCTGGTAACAGGTATTACGGAAAATAAAGAAGTTGCTTTGTGGAACTCGCTATAAATACAATCTAAGTTGTTTTCACGGAGTCAGTTTAGCCATGTGTAACAGCCCATTTTTCCAACCTCTTTTAGAAATTCAGTACCAAGCCTAGCCCTTAACAACTTATTTTCGGCTTCAAGCCCATCCGCCGATATAGAAAAATAGTCTGCTAAATATTGAATGTCCAGTGTCGTTGGTTTTAATGAGAACAAAGCAGAAGTGGCATTAATAACCTGGCAGCTTTCTTGGTCAAATCTTTCTGTGATACCCGCAACCATACTGTCCAACATCGGATAGTATAAGTTACATCTCAATTCTTCTTCTTTCGATTGAGCATGATATTGGTTTTTGTATTTATCATCCATCCGTCTTGAAACTTTTCTTTTCCTAGGCTCTGGTATTTCAATACCATGGGCTTGACATTTTTCAGACACTTTCTTAAAGGAATCACTAAAACCTTTAGGCTCACTTCTCATTATTTCGAGAGCCAACTTTAGATTTTGTACTTCATTTCAAGCAAACTGAATATTAATCGCTGGATCTTGTAAAGTTCTGCTCACTTTAACTATTAACTGTAGAACAAGATGAACCACTTCTAAGCAGCAAACAAAATTAAAACTCTTTATTTGAGACAGTATTCCTTTCCCTTTAGCTTTTGTTTCGGGGTCTTTAGTGGACGACAGAATCTCTTCCACAGCTTTCACGATTGCTGGGTATTGTTCTCTAGCCATGGAGACAGCTTCAGCGCCGTATGCCCATCTTGTTGTAGATAAGGATTTAATGCTTTTCATCTTCATTTCCATTTCATTTCTAATCGCTTCTAAAACACCATGGCGTAGAAGTTATGAAGCATTTGCAGCGTCCCAAAAAATCGAAAAGAACGCTGTTCTTCGTTCGAGATATACATGCAGACACTAAAACTAAATTAAGGCAATGCGCGTAGCAATGTACATTTGAGTTCTTCTCCTTACACCGCGCCTGAACGCCACTTATTTCTCCAGCCATTGTTGAAGCTCTGTCAAAACAAACAGACATAACATTTTCCCAGATTATTCCCAATTTTTGGACTAGCTCATCAATTACACCGAAGATGGATTCCGCGTTAGTAGACAAAAGCCTTTCCATTGCGACGAAGATTTCTACAGTTCTGTTATCACGATTATTATAATAACGAACCACAAAAGCCATTTGCTCATGATGTCCACAGTCGCTAGTTTCGTCACACATAATTGAGACTTTTTTCCCTACGAGAGATTCTTTGATATTGTCTAGCATCACTTTGTGAAGAGATGAAATTAAGTCATTTTGTATGCGATTGCTTGTGTACGTACTGTTCTTCGGACCATTTTGTAAATGTGACTTCAGCAGAGGGTCATATTTACCTAACAATTCAACTATCTCTACGAAGAGACCGCGATCTGGGCTTAGTTTGGATTCAAAGTGTCCTCTAAAGGGTTTACCACTTTTAGCCAATAAAAGTGTTATATAAATAAGGCGACACATTAATTCACGATTTCGAACCCTTTTTGCCTCCCTAATACTGAGTGCCTTTGCATTCTGATCATTTAGTTGAGATTCCAAAGGATTGCCCTTTTTGTATGTTATATGGGAATTGTTGCTATGAATATGGTGCGCACTGGTTTGGTGTGAAACAAAAGAACATACAGCGTTCTTCCAGTTTTTGAACCCAGTTTTTGTGAAAGTCACATGAATTGAGTCTGAATGGGCAGATGAAAAACAGCGGCAGACGAAACAGAAAGCAGCATCTTTAGATGGGCTGTACTCTAGCCAAAGAAAGCGCCCATACCACGAAGACTGAAAGTTTCGTGTATGAGATCCGAATTGTTTCCTTGGGAATTCAATTAGTCTAGGTTGATATGGCCCATTTTTTAGTATAATTTCACGTTCGAGAAGTAATGTTGGTAATGGATTGGATGGGTCATTTGCAACCGACGAGTTTGCTGAGGTACTCTTACATGTTTCCTGACAATTCACACTTGTATAAGTGCTATGGTCAGAGTCAGACAGTTCAAACTTCTCATTGGAAACGTCGTCATTTGAGGTTGATGCCAGATATTGCCTAAAATTTCAATGTCTAATCACCACGTGGTTCTTGAGTACTGGATTCAGCGTTCACGGTCACTATAGATGCACTACTAGGCCTATATTCAAGCAATTTTTGCAAATTGTCATCTGTAGATTGACGCAAGTTATCTCCTTCTCCTAGTCCTATTTCGATGGTTTCATTCAAGTTTAAGTCCAGCCCTGGCGCTTCTCTAGTGACAGTATGATCAGTTTCTTCTTCAATGCATTTATTCTCTCTTAAACAATTTTCGTTTCCTGTGTTTGTGAACGTTAATCGTTATACTTCCATAAAACTGTTTTCACACTTTTCAAAACAATATTAGGTACAAATTTCGTTTAAAAAAGTCATTGAACTAAGAATTTTATCACAAAAGTACGAAATTATGGACATTTTAACTTAAAAATTATAATTATTAATTAACATGTTTGACTAGGCCCAACCTTCATTTTTTGACTTCTTTAGCCAAGAATCCAACTTATGCGTTTGATCCAGTAGTTTATTTTCCTCATGAAGCTTTTTCAATCGTTCCTTTCTATACCCGGCTCCAGACTTACGTTTCGACATTTT
>JAEQBA010003159.1:138941-163357 GCA_019434445.1 Phalangium opilio
TTCGATGCTGTAGGTTGTCAATTAAACTACCGGTATATTATTGTTGTTGGGAATTGGATATTAAGTCTAATTAAGTGGTTGTAAAGAGCCAGCAGGTTTTTGCCGCTTCTTTTTGTGAGTATTCGATTTTTGTATGTAAAATGGAAGAAGATAATGTTGAGAGTAAAGATGAAATGCGGAAGCGCAAAGCGCGGGAAAGGATGAGGGCAAAAAGATCAGACCCTGAGTTTAAGAAGAGAGAAAATGAAAGGAGAAGAGTTTTAGCAGCTCAGAAAAAAGCTAAGGTTGAATGTACAGGTTCTAGTACCTCTAGTCCTAGTACTAGTTTGCCCATTACTTCTATTGCGCCGTCAGTTGGCCACGATGGTAGTAAGGTTGTAGGTACGGTTTCTAGTGTTTCTAGTCCTAATTTGTTTGTTGGTTCTATTGCGCCGCCAATTGGCCACAGTAGAATGAAGGATAATGTATTAGACGGAAGTACAAGTGAAGTTTCTAAAAACGTAGCGTTAATTACTGCCGACGAAGCGATGAATTTAGTTAGTAATATTTCAGATAGTTCTGTAATGGTAGCGAACGATGAACAAGTACCTTCTACGTCTCATGGTAATGTTTATCCGTTAGAGAGGATGAGAATTTTGAGACAGAATGAAGAGTATAGAATGAAGGAGGCGCGATCAATGGCGAAAAAGCGAGAGAATGTGGCATATCGTGAATGGGAAAATCAGGTTGGCATACTTACCAAGAGAGTTAAAAGGCTTGATGAGTGGTATAGAGCAAGCGAACGAGTAAAAGACCAGTTGAGTAAGGCTAGTAAACGCCAGGATGCAGAGTACGTTGAAGCTGAACGTGTTAGAAATCAGTTGAGTAAGGCTAGTAAACGCCAAGATGCAGAGTACGTTGAAGCTGAACGTGTTAGAAATCAGTTGGGTATGGCTAGTAAACGCCAAGATGCAGAGTTCGTTGAAGCTGAACGTGTTAGAAATCAGTTGAGTAAGGCTAGTAAACGCCAAGATGCAGAGTACGTTGAAGCTGAACGTGTTAGAAATCAGTTGGGTATGGCTAGTAAACGCCAAGATGCAGAGTACGTTGAAGCTGAACGTGTTAGAAATCAGTTGGGTAAGGCTAGTAAACGCCAAGATGCAGAGTACGTTGAAGCTGAACGTGTTAGAAATCAGTTGGGTAAGGCTAGTAAACGCCAAGATGCAGAGTACGTTGAAGCTGAACGTGTTAGAAATCAGTTGGGTATGGCTAGTAAACGCCAAGATGCAGAGTTCGTTGAAGCTGAACGTGTTAGAAATCAGTTGAGTAAGGCTAGTAAACGCCAAGATGCAGAGTACGTTGAAGCTGAACGTGTTAGAAATCAGTTGGGTATGGCTAGTAAACGCCAAGATGCAGAGTACGTTGAAGCTGAACGTGTTAGAAATCAGTTGGGTAAGGCTAGTAAACGCCAAGATGCAGAGTACGTTGAAGCTGAACGTGTTAGAAATCAGTTGGGTAAGGCTAGTAAACGCCAAGATGCAGAGTACGTTGAAGCTGAACGTGTTAGAAATCAGTTGGGTATGGCTAGTAAACGCCAAGATGCAGAGTTCGTTGAAGCTGAACGTGTTAGAAATCAGTTGGGTAAGGCTAGTAAACGCCAAGATGCAGAGTACGTTGAAGCTGAGCGTGTTAGAAATCAGTTGGGTATGGCTAGTAAACGCCAAGATGCAGAGTACGTTGAAGCTGAACGTGTTAGAAATCAGTTGAGTAAGGCTAGTAAACGCCAAGATGCAGAGTACGTTGAAGCTGAACGTGTTAGAAATCAGTTGGGTATGGCTAGTAAACGCCAAGATGCAGAGTACGTTGAAGCTGAACGTGTTAGAAATCAGTTGGGTAAGGCTAGTAAACGCCAAGATGCAGAGTTCGTTGAAGCTGAACGTGTTAGAAATCAGTTGGGTAAGGCTAGTAAACGCCAAGATGCAGAGTTCGTTGAAGCTGAACGTGTTAGAAATCAGTTGGGTAAGGCTAGTAAACGCCAAGATGCAGAGTACGTTGAAGCTGAACGTGTTAGAAATCAGTTGGGTATGGCTAGTAAACGCCAAGATGCAGAGTACGTTGAAGCTGAACGTGTTAGAAATCAGTTGAGTAAGGCTAGTAAACGCCAAGATGCAGAGTACGTTGAAGCTGAACGTGTTAGAAATCAGTTGGGTATGGCTAGTAAACGCCAAGATGCAGAGTTCGTTGAAGCTGAACGTGTTAGAAATCAGTTGGGTAAGGCTAGTAAACGCCAAGATGCAGAGTACGTTGAAGCTGAACGTGTTAGAAATCAGTTGGGTATGGCTAGTAAACGCCAAGATGCAGAGTACGTTGAAGCTGAACGTGTTAGAAATCAGTTGGGTAAGGCTAGTAAACGCCAAGATGCAGAGTACGTTGAAGCTGAACGTGTTAGAAATCAGTTGGGTAAGGCTAGTAAACGCCAAGATGCAGAGTACGTTGAAGCTGAACGTGTTAGAAATCAGTTGGGTATGGCTAGTAAACGCCAAGATGCAGAGTACGTTGAAGCTGAACGTGTTAGAAATCAGTTGAGTAAGGCTAGTAAACGCCAAGATGCAGAGTACGTTGAAGCTGAACGTGTTAGAAATCAGTTGGGTATGGCTAGTAAACGCCAAGATGCAGAGTACGTTGAAGCTGAACGTGTTAGAAATCAGTTGGGTAAGGCTAGTAAACGCCAAGATGCAGAGTACGTTGAAGCTGAACGTGTTAGAAATCAGTTGGGTAAGGCTAGTAAACGCCAAGATGCAGAGTACGTTGAAGCTGAACGTGTTAGAAATCAGTTGGGTATGGCTAGTAAACGCCAAGATGCAGAGTTCGTTGAAGCTGAACGTGTTAGAAATCAGTTGGGTATGGCTAGTAAACGCCAAGATGCAGAGTACGTTGAAGCTGAACGTGTTAGAAATCAGTTGAGTAAGGCTAGTAAACGCCAAGATGCAGAGTACGTTGAAGCTGAACGTGTTAGAAATCAGTTGGGTATGGCTAGTAAACGCCAAGATGCAGAGTACGTTGAAGCTGAACGTGTTAGAAATCAGTTGGGTAAGGCTAGTAAACGCCAAGATGCAGAGTACGTTGAAGCTGAACGTGTTAGAAATCAGTTGGGTATGGCTAGTAAACGCCAAGATGCAGAGTACGTTGAAGCTGAACGTGTTAGAAATCAGTTGAGTAAGGCTAGTAAACGCCAAGATGCAGAGTACGTTGAAGCTGAACGTGTTAGAAATCAGTTGAGTAAGGCTAGTAAACGCCAAGATGCAGAGTACGTTGAAGCTGAACGTGTTAGAAATCAGTTGGGTATGGCTAGTAAACGCCAAGATGCAGAGTTCGTTGAAGCTGAACGTGTTAGAAATCAGTTGGGTAAGGCTAGTAAACGCCAAGATGCAGAGTACGTTGAAGCTGAACGTGTTAGAAATCAGTTGGGTATGGCTAGTAAACGCCAAGATGCAGAGTACGTTGAAGCTGAACGTGTTAGAAATCAGTTGGGTAAGGCTAGTAAACGCCAAGATGCAGAGTACGTTGAAGCTGAACGTGTTAGAAATCAGTTGGGTATGGCTAGTAAACGCCAAGATGCAGAGTTCGTTGAAGCTGAACGTGTTAGAAATCAGTTGGGTAAGGCTAGTAAACGCCAAGATGCAGAGTACGTTGAAGCTGAACGTGTTAGAAATCAGTTGGGTAAGGCTAGTAAACGCCAAGATGCAGAGTACGTTGAAGCTGAACGTGTTAGAAATCAGTTGGGTATGGCTAGTAAACGCCAAGATGCAGAGTACGTTGAAGCTGAACGTGTTAGAAATCAGTTGAGTAAGGCTTCCAGTCGTGCAAATGTGGAGTTTAGGAACCCTGAACGTTCTAGGAATAGATTGTCTGTGGCAGAAAGAAGAACAGATCCTGTGTTTATATTTTGAAAGCATAAAAGAAGGTCCAACGTGGCCATGTGAAGGGTGTTCAAATCTTTTTTTTAAAGCATCGGGTAGCTTAGTTGAGTCTAGAGTGTTTTTGGCAGTTCCTGGGATTCACGGTCGTGAATTGGGTGACAAAGTATTTTTATGTAGTGCTTGTAATAAAGCTGTCAAGAAGAACGAAATCCCAAAGTTTTCCAGAGAAAATGGATTTGAATTTCCTGAAGTTCCGTCAGAACTAGTTAATTTGTCTAATTTGGAGGAAAGGATGATTTCACCACGAATACCTTTTATGCAAATAAGAAGGTTGGGTTGTGATCAACAAAGGGGGATTAAGGGAAACGTGGTCAACGTTCCTATAAATGTCGAGTCTACAGTGTCGGTGTTACCACGGTTACCTCGTGAAACAGATACTGTTCAAATTGAGTTTATGAGGAGAATGCAATATAACACACCATATTTGTATGAAACTGTTAGGCCTAAAAAAATGCACGAAGCTCTTAAGGTTTTGGTGAAAACACCGTTGTATATTAAGCATGGAATATCTGTAAGAGTCGATATATTGGATCCAATTCCAGAAGAACTTGAATTTATTGTTGACGAAAATGACCGTCAGTTAAATCAAGATGATATATTAAGGGAAAACCCAGTAGGGTCAGTGAATTTAGCGAACGAAAATGATAGCGATGATATGTGGAATGAAGTCAATGAAGCTAACGAAGTTAATTTATTACCAGTTGGGAATCAAGACACGTTGTTAGTGTCATTGTCCGATTTCCTTCCGACTAACACCATGCATGTTAAGTTTGCTCCTGGTGAAGGTCAAACGCCAATGTCTTTGCTCTATGACGAGGACGCTGAGGAATTGTCATTCCCCAGTATTTATGTCGGTCAGAAGAGAAACCTTAAGGTGAAAGGTAGGTTTGGGGATATTGCCAAGTGGGAGTTTCGTAATGTTGATCGACGTTGTGCCAAGAATGTCTCAAAATTGTTTTACGCTTTTGTTAAGTTGGAAACAATGAAAGTTAGTGAATCTATACAAGTGTGTATGAGAAAAACCAAGAGAAAAGATGGTTCTAATTACACTGCTGGGTTTTTATCGTCTGCTGGTGCACTCGATTCAATTGTTAAGCAGGATGATGGTTTTAGAGTATTAGAAAATTTGCAGTCCTCGCCTTCATATTGGCAGCATAGGCAGAAAGAGTTAATGGCTATGATTAGGCAGCTTGGTACGGCTACCTTTTTTATAACGTTTTCAGCTGCGGAAGGCAAATGGCCTGAGCTTTTGAACATACTGAGAGTGACCTCAGGTCAAGAACGCTTAGCGGATAATGAAATTAGGAATTTAAGTTTTTCGGAAAAGGCCAAGTTGATTCAGAATGATCCTGTTACTTGTGCTAGATATTTT
This sequence comes from Phalangium opilio, assembly GCA_019434445.1. NCBI lineage: Eukaryota > Metazoa > Arthropoda > Arachnida > Opiliones > Phalangiidae > Phalangium > Phalangium opilio. The sequence goes on from JAEQBA010003159.1 coordinate 144,273, forward strand.
GACCACCGTTTTCGGGCTTTGCTTAAAGCTTTGCAAAAACTAGGTCCCCTTGGTGTTATTGAAGATTATTACTTTAGAGTTGAAATACAGCAAAGGGGGTCTCCCCATCAACATGGGTTGATATGGATTAAAGATGCGCCTAAGCTCAAAGATGATTTGTCGAATGTTAAAGAGGTAGAGGACTTTATTGATAAAGTTATTTCTTGCGCTGGTAAATTGAACGATGATAATGGGGATTTGTTAACGTCTTTGCAAATGCACAAGCATACGACAACGTGTAAGAAAAAGGTAAATAACAGTTCAGTTTGTCGTTTTGGAATTCCATTTCCTCCCATGCCTAGAACTATTGTTTATGATCCGAGTTTAAGAGAACCCGGTACTCTTGACGAAGAACTGAAATGTAAGAGGAATTCCAAAAAATTGAATGAACTTTTGCAATCGAAAGAAAAGGAATTTTGGGTAGATAGTTTCGAGGAGTTGTTGGCAAAGTTGCGAATGAGTGAAGAGGAATATATTAAGGCAGTTACGTATGACATAAAAAAGAAAGTTGTTTTATTGAAAAGACACCCTAAAGATACTAGGGTTAATCCGTACAACCCGTGCACTTTGCGCCTTTGGCAAGCGAATATGGACATTCAGTTTGTACTTGATCCTTACGCTCTGGTTATGTATATTGTGTCTTATATAGGAAAATCTCAGCGTGGCATGTCAATGCTTTTGCGTGAAGCTGCTAAACGAGCACAGTCAGATAAATGTACGGTAAAGCAAAAGTTGAAAGTGATAGCAAATCAGTTTTTGAATGCGCACGAGGTAAGCGCGCAAGAAGCGGCATATAGTGTTTTACAAATTCCAGTCTCTAGATGTAGTCGAGCCTGTATTTACGTTAATACAAATTTGCCCGAAAATCGAGTCCATATTCTCAAAAGCAAAAGTGAGCTTGAACAGTTGTCAGAAGATAGTATGGACGTTTTCGCTTCTGGAATGTTGGACCATTATGTTCAAAGGCCAGATGATTTAGAGGCAGTAACGTTAGCTCAATTTGCGACGTGGTACGAGTTTTCCAAAAGTCGTAGAGTTGCGAAAACCCAAAGTCATATTGATGACAGTGAAAACCTTGAAGTTGAATGTGGTAAATGGTTGAAACTGAAAAATGATTCAGGTTTTATTAGAAAACGTGGTCATTCTAAAATTATGCGGTATCGGAGATTCAATTTAGTGAAAGAACCCGAACAGTATTATCGTGAGCAAATAATGTTGTTCTCGCCTTGGCGCGATGAGAGTAGGGACATTTTGACAAAGGATCTGAAATCAGAGTATGAACTTAAACTTGAGATTATAAAGGAATGTAGAAAAGAATTTCATAACGAAATTGACGAAGCGGCCATTGAACAGGCTGTCCGAGATTTCGAAAGTGAAGCTATTGAAGCTGATCTTACTAATATTCAGCCTGAATTGGAACATCGAAATGAAATAGATAGATCTTTAATTGTTGAAGATTCTGAATTTCTAATTAATACGGTTCAGGAGTCTATAGGAAATATTACCCGTGATATTCTTGATGGTAATGCGGAAAGAACTATTGCTCCGTCAGTGACGTTAGTCAATGATTCTGAGTACAATGTACTTGTTAGAATGCTGAATGTGAAACAGAAAGAAATATTTTATGAAGTTCTGCATCATTTAAAATGCAAGGAAACGCCTTTACGGCTATTTGTTACCGGTGGCGCTGGTGTTGGAAAAAGCGTTTTGATAAGTGCCATATTTGAAGCTGTTACTAGATTTTACAATAAGCAGCCAGGGTCTAATCCCTCGGAAGTTAAAGTTTTGCGATGCGCACCTACGGGCAAGGCTGCCTTTAATATAGGTGGCGCTACTTTGCATAGTACCTTTTGTCTACCGGTTAGTCAATTTGCCGGGAATATTTCCAGGCTAGAAAGTGAAACTCTTCACAATTGTAGATTGATGTATGGTCAAGTGAAATTGGTAATTATTGACGAAATATCAATGGTTGGAGCCAAGGTTTCTAACCGAGTTAACGCGAGATTGCAAGAGATAATGGGTTGTCCAGATTATTTCGGTGGTGTATCTGTACTGTTAGTTGGAGATTTTAACCAACTTAGACCAGTGCGCGATCATTTCGCTTTTCAAGGTCAAAGTGATACTGACAATCCATATGCGGCGTTAATTGGTAACCCAATATGGGAAGAATTCCAGTTTGCAGAGCTTGAAGAAATTATGAGGCAAAAAGATGACAAAAGATTTGCGGAAGCTTTGAACAGAATGGCTGTGGGAAGTATGAATCAGGATGATATTGACTTTTTTGTAAGTTAAGAAGTGATTAGAGAGCGTGTACCGCCAAAAGAAGCGATACATCTTTTCCCTACTAACGTTGAAGTCAACCAATTTAACGAAGAGATGCTTTTAAACATGAATACGGAAAAGTCTATTTCCATTTCAGTAGATGTTGTAAATGGTGATCTTACTAGCGAAGTTAGAAATAACATTCTTTCTCAAGTTCAAACGTTGGCAACGTCTGATACGTATGGTCTGCCTAAAGAATTAACGCTCGCTTGTGGCGCCAGATACATGATTACTAACAATGTTGATACGTCTGACGGACTTACAAATGGGGCAACAGGTTGGTTAAGAAAAATAGAGTACGGCAAAAATAGGCTGGGTGAACAAATTCCGTTTAGGGTATGGATTGAGTTTGCTGATGCTAATGTTGGAAAGTTGTTGAGACAAAAGAGTCATGGGTTATACGAGCAGAATAACTTTAACAGGATTTGGACTCCTGTCGAGAAGGTTATTAAGGCATTTAGTAGAAAATGGAGAAAAAATAATGTATCAGTCTCTAGTAGACAGTTTCCTTTGGTCATTTCCGAGGCTATTACGATACACAAGAGTCAAGGCGATACATACTCGTCCGTAGTAGTGCATTGAATCCAAGAAAGTAATCAGAGAGAACGCATTTATATGTAGCTTGTAGTAGGGCGAGAAACGCCTCCGGTTTGTATATTGAGGGTAAATTTCAAATTTCAAATGCGTCTAACACAATCAAATAGAATTAGAACTTCAAAGATTACGAGATACGAAGAGTATTGCGTTACCGTTCTTGAACGAACCGGTTTATATTTATGTTCACAATGTGCAGTCCTTAAACGCACATTTGGAAGATATAAGCAGACACCGTAATAAGAAATGCTTTGTTGAAACGTGGAAGAAAGAAAATGATGAGTTTCATGTACCATCCTTTAGGGAAGTGGGTGGTATTTATCTGCCAAGAAAGGCACGAAGAATTGCATTTGTTTCTTCCATTTATTTAAAAGATACACTAGAAAATGTAGTTAACGATTTGAATAATAGGGTTTTACGAACCGATAGACCTTTCAGAAATTCGCGTGTGGAACGTTGCTGGTTGGATGTTTCCATTGAAAATGAACCGATGACTGTTGTTTTGTTGTACAAAGTTTTTGAGGATTTTAATCCTTTATTCGATATTAGATATGATGCCTCTATTCCGACAGTTGTTGTCGGAGATTTTAATATAAATTTTTTAAAAAGTAAAACGGCACTGAAGATGTTCTTTGATTCTTTTAACATGTCTCTTCTGTCTTGGCAGATGTTCCCCAGCCGTGTCACAACAGCAGGCCTCTATTTCTCTCCTTTGACCCAAGTCACATTAAAAACGACAGAACAAAATGGCTTAATGAAGATATCAGCAAGGATGCTGACGTTTCAGGTGATTACATTAAAAAAATCTACGATCTACAAAAGGACATGACCATCAAGCCAGGGGAAAAACTTATATTGATGCATGTTTATCCAACAAATTAAGAAAATATGAATGTGGAAAGAGCGGCTGAAGTATTCTCAACTGAAATTATTGCTGCCTTGCAATATTTAAAAGAGAATCGAATTTCCAGTTCTCACTAGAATATAAAATCGTGGAATTCAGTACCCTTTCGATGATCAAAGATCCGTACAACGATTTAAACAAACAGGAGAAATCAAGAGTTGATAGACAACTGACCAACGTCTTAAATAATGATGTGATCTAATAATATTAGGTGTAAGTATAATTCTAATGAGCTTTATTTACAGGTACCCTACATCACAAGCAATTGTCGCCACAAAGTTAACACTTGAGTTCCCACATTTAGGAAATTCGGTAATTCTAGAGGGCCGGTAGGCCCTTCTAGATAAGAACCCACACCCTCCCGTAATGTTAAAGAAATAATTCACAGATTTTAGGCTTAGCGTCCCATAGAAAAAGCATGGGATTTTTGGTGTTCCACTCCATCGAATAACTCAGAAACTACTGCGAAGTTAAGGTTCGGAACACTTTTGAACTATCAAGCAACTATGGAATGTTGAACTTCTGAAGTTTGATTAAGAACAATTAAGCCTAAGTATTTATTTTAATTAATTTATAAATCATGGTAAAACCGTTACATATATTACACTGTTTGCATAGCATTTTGTTCTGCCTCCAACGGGTTTGTGGCGAAAACGATAACGCTTCTGCCTAGGGAGCAGAAGGTTGCAGGTTCAAGTCCTGGCAAGCTCGGTGTTTATTTTTGCGGATCTTTTATACATCATAAAAGAAATAATCCTATAAATACAATGTTTAGATAATTTTTTTTTGTTGTTACAAATACGTGCATGTGGCGTAATGGATAACGCGTTTGCATTCGAGGCAAAACATAGCAGGTTCGAGTCTTGGAAAGCTCGTTGTCAATTTTTGATAAAGATTCTAGTATATAGAAGGAAAAATTCTTAAATAACAAACTTTCAATGAAATGTGCGCGTGCTGGCGCATGGTTTAGACATAACTTTTTTTAAATCTATACAAAAAGGTCAACTAAACTTAATTGAGTCACCAACCGCCTTTTTGTGTGAAATAAGTTACCACCCGCCTATCTATGGTGAATTAATTTACCACACTTCTACCAATTGTGAATTAATTTACCACTTCCCTGCCAAATGATTTAAAATTTTAATCTTTCCCATAAAATAATGAGAGGCACTTGGAGTGAGCCAACTGGAACATCGAATTAATGACGTTTGACAAGCATATTATTATTTTTATAATAGATTAATACAAATTAAGGCTGAAGGAACAGATATTATATAAAAAAGACTTGGTTTGCCCAAGCCTTAAAAACAAAACGATAAGAGTTTTTCCAGTTGTCTGAAGCGCGGATATTTTTTCTATTGAATTTTAAAGACAATCCGTATTTTACTACTCTTTAGAATTTAATTCAATCACCTGATTTTACTGCTAATGGACTAGTTTCCTAAAAATTAATTGAAATAAAATAATTACTTATCTCAGATTTTTCAACAACAATTCCATTTTCCTGAAACATTTAATCATGCATTTATTATTTTGAGGGATATCGTGTAAACTCAACCAACACTTCTAAAATCTTCCTCACAAGTACTGATATACACAGTTCAATAATTGTGACTGTGCTTAAAGAAGAAACGAACCTCTTTATCAAATATAAGAAAGGTGATAACAGCCCCCTTTTGTATTCAAAAAGACCGCATATAATACGTAATTAATGAGAATATTATTTGAAAATTAAAGTACGTTCTCCATTGAAAAGAAAAGAAAATTCATGATAAAATGTTTCAGGAAAATGGAATTGTTGTTGAAAAATCTGAGATAAGTAATTATTTTATTTCAATTAATTTTTAGGAAACTAGTCCATTAGCAGTAAAATCAGGTGATTGAATTAAATTCTAAAGAGTAGTAAAATACGGATTGTCTTTAAAATTCAATAGAAAAAATATCCGCGCTTCAGACAACTGGAAAAACTCTTATCGTTTTGTTTTTAAGGCTTGGGCAAACCAAGTCTTTTTTATATAATTAGTATAAGGCGCTGGTTTTAGGCACCAGTCTCTTCGAGGGTTTGGGTTATATTCCCACCTCTATCAGTCTATTTTGTTTCCGAGGATTAATAATATGAAGCTTTTGCTTATTAGTGTGTAGTGACTTTGATTTCCAGGTAGAGTGGCCGAGTGGTCTAAGGCGCTGGTTTTAGGCACCATTCTCTTCGGGGGCATGGGTTCGATTCCCACCTATATCAGTCTATTTTGTTTCCGAGGATTAATAATATGAAAGTTTTGCTTAATAGTCTGAGGTAACTTTGTTTTCCAGGTAGAGTGGCCGAATGGTCTATGGCGTTGGTTTTTGGCACCAGTCTCTCCGGGGGCGTGGGTTCGAATCCCACCTCTATCAGTCTATCTTGTTTCCGAGGATTAATAATATGAAGCTATTTCTTATTAGTCTGAGGTGACTTTGATTTCCAGGTAGAGTGGCCGAGTGGTCTAAGGCGCTGGTTTCAGGCACCAGTCTTTTCGGGTGCGTGGGTTTGAATCCCACCTCTATCAGCCAATTTTGTTTCCTAGGATTTACAATATGAAGCTTTTTCTTATTAGGTGAATTTTGTTTACACGTTCAGTGGCCAATTAGTATAAGGCGCTGCTTTTAGGCACCAGTCTCTTCGAGGGTTTGGGTTATAATCCCACCTCTATCAGTCTATTTTGCTTCCTAGGATTAATAATATGAAGCTTTTGCTTATTAGTGTGTAGTGACTTTGATTTCCAGGTAGAGTGGCCGAGTGGTCTAAGGCGCTGGTTTTAGGCACCATTCTCTTCGGGGCATGGGTTCGAATCCCACCTATATCAGTCTATTTTGTTTCCGAGGATTAATAATATGAAAGTTTTGCTTAATAGTCTGAGGTAACTTTGGTTTCCAGGTAGAGTGAACGAATGGTCTAAGGTGCTGGTTTCAGGAATTAGTGTCTTCGAGGGCGTGGGTTCGAATCCCACCTCTATCAGTCTATTTTGTTTCCGAGGATTAATTATATGAAGCTATTTCTTATTAGTCTGAGGTGACTTTGTTTTCCAGGTAGAGTGGCCGAGTGGTCTAAGGCGCTGGTTTTAGGCACCATTCTCTTCGGGGGCATGGGTTCGATTCCCACCTATATCAGTCTATTTTGTTTCCGAGGATTAATAATATGAAAGTTTTGCTTAATAGTCTGAGGTAACTTTGTTTTCCAGGTAGAGTGGCCGAATGGTCTATGGCGTTGGTTTTTGGCACCAGTCTCTCCGGGGGCGTGGGTTCGAATCCCACCTCTATCAGTCTATCTTGTTTCCGAGGATTAATAATATGAAGCTATTTCTTATTAGTCTGAGGTGACTTTGATTTCCAGGTAGAGTGGCCGAGTGGTCTAAGGCGCTGGTTTCAGGCACCAGTCTTTTCGGGTGCGTGGGTTTGAATCCCACCTCTATCAGCCAATTTTGTTTCCTAGGATTTACAATATGAAGCTTTTTCTTATTAGGTGAATTTTGTTTACACGTTCAGTGGCCAATTAGTATAAGGCGCTGCTTTTAGGCACCAGTCTCTTCGAGGGTTTGGGTTATAATCCCACCTCTATCAGTCTATTTTGCTTCCTAGGATTAATAATATGAAGCTTTTGCTTATTAGTGTGTAGTGACTTTGATTTCCAGGTAGAGTGGCCGAGTGGTCTAAGGCGCTGGTTTTAGGCACCATTCTCTTCGGGGGCATGGGTTCGAATCCCACCTATATCAGTCTATTTTGTTTCCGAGGATTAATAATATGAAAGTTTTGCTTAATAGTCTGAGGTAACTTTGGTTTCCAGGTAGAGTGAACGAATGGTCTAAGGTGCTGGTTTCAGGAATTAGTGTCTTCGAGGGCGTGGGTTCGAATCCCACCTCTATCAGTCTATTTTGTTTCCGAGGATTAATTATATGAAGCTATTTCTTATTAGTCTGAGGTGACTTTGTTTTCCAGGTAGAGTGGCCGAGTGGTCTAAGGCGCTGGTTTTAGGCACCAGTCTCTCCGGGGGCGAGGGTTCGAATCCGACCTCTATCAGCCTATTTTGTTTCCTAGGATTAATAATATGAAGCTTTTTCTTATTAGTCTGAGTTGACATTGGTTTCCGGGTAGAGTGGCCGAGTGGTCTAAGGCGCTGGTTTTAGGCACCAGTCTCTTCGGGGGCGTGGGTTCGAATCCCACCTCTATCAGCCTATTTTGTTTCCTAGGATTAATAATATGAAGCTTTTTCTTATTAGTCTGAGTTGACATTGGTTTCCGGGTAGAGTGGCCGAGTGGTCTAAGGCGCTGGTTTTAGGCACCAGTCTCTTCGGGGGCGTGGGTTCGAATCCCACCTCTATCAGCCAATTTTGTTTCCTAGGATTTACAATATGAAGCTTTTTCTTATCAGGTGAATTTTGTTTACACGTCCAGTGGCCAATTATTATAAGGCGCTGGTTTTAGGCACCAGTCTCTTCGAGGGTTTGGGTTATAATCCCACCTCTATCAGTCTATTTTGTTTCCTAGGATTAATAATATGAAGCTATTTTTTATTAGTCTGAAGTGACTTTGATTTCTAGGTAGAGTGGCCGAGTGGTCTAAGGCGCTGATTTTAGGCACCAGTCTCTCCGGGGGCGTGGGTTCGATTCCCACCTCTATCAGCCTATTTTGTTTCCTAGGATTAATAATATGAAGCTTTTTCTTATTAGTCTGAGTTGACATTGGTTTCTGGGTAGAGTGGCCGAGTGGTCTAAGGCGCTGGTTTTACAAACCAGTCTCTTCGGGGGCGTGGGTTCGTATCCCACCTCTATCAGCCAATTTTGTTTCCTAGGATTTACAATATGAAGTTTTTTCTTATTAGGTTAATTTTGTTTACACGTTGAGTGGCCAATTGGTATAAGGCGTTGGTTTTAGGCACCAGTCTCTTCGGGGGCATGGCTTCGAATCCTACCTCTATCAGCCTATTTCGTTTCCTAGGATTAATAATATGAAGCTATTTTTTATTAGTCTGAAGTGACTTTGATTTCCAGGTAGAGTGGCCGAGTGGTCTAAGGCGCTGGTTTTAGGCACAAGTCTCTTCGAGGGCGTGGGTTCGAATCCCACCTTTATCAGCCAATTTTGTTTCCGAGGATTAATAATATGAAGCTTTTGCTTATTAGTGTGTAGTGACTCTGATTTCCAGGTAGAGTGGCTCAGTGGTCTAAGGCGCTGGTTTTAGGAACCAGTCTCTTCGAGGGCGTGGGTTCGAATCCCACCTCTATTTTGTTTCCGAGGATTAATAATATGAAGCTATTTCTTATTAGTCTGAGGTGACTTTGATTTCCAGGTAGTGTGGGCGAGTGGTCTAAGGCGCTGGTTTCAGGCACCAGTCTCTTCGGGGGCGTGGGTTCGAATCCCACCTCTATCAGCCAATTTTGTTTCCTAGGATTAATAATATGAAGCTTTTTCTTATTAGTCTGAGTTGACACTGGTTTCCGGGTAGAGTGACCGAGTGGTCTAAGGCGCTGGTTTTAGGCATCAGTCTCTCCGGGGGCGTGGGTTCGAATCCCACCTCTATCAGCCTATTTTGTTTCCTAGGATTAATAAAATGAAGCTTTTTCTTATTAGTTGAATTTTGTTTACACGTTGAGTGGCCAATTGGTATAAGGCGTTGGTTTTTGGCACCAGTCTCTTCGGGGGCGTGGGTTCGAATCCCGCCTCTATCAGCCTATTTCGTTTCCTAGGATTAATAATATGAGCTATTTTTTATTAGTCTGAAGTGACTTTGATTTCCAGGGGGAGTGGCCGAGTGGTCTAAGGCGCTGGTTTTAGGCACCATTCTCTCCGGGGGCGTGGGTTCGAATACGACCTCTATATGCCAATTTTGTTTCCGAGGATTAATAATTTGAAGCTTTTGCTTATTAGTGTGTAGTGACTTTGATTTCCAGGTAGAGTGGCCGAGTGGTCTAAGGCGCTGGTTTTAGGCACCATTCTCTTCGGGGGCATGGGTTCAAATCCCACATATATCAGTCTATTTTGTTTCCGAGGATTAATAATAATAAAGTTTTGCTTAATAGTCTGAGGTAACTTTGGTTTCCAGGTAGAGTGGCCGAAGTGTCTAAGGTGCTGGTTTCAGGAACCAGTCTCTTCGAGGGCGTGGGTTCGAATCCCACCTCTATCAGTCTATTTTGTTTCCGAGGATTAATAATATGAAGCTATTTCTTATTAGTCTGAGGTGACTTTGTTTTCCAGGTTGAGTGGCCGAGTGGTCTAAGGCGCTGGTTTTAGGCACCAGTCTCTCCGGGGGCATGGGTTCGAATCCCACCTCTATCAGTCTATCTTGTTTCCGAGGATTAATAATATGAAGCTATTTCTTATTAGTCTGAGGTGACTTCGCTTTCCAGGCAGAGTGGCCGAGTGGTCTAAGGCGTTGGTTTTAGGCAACAGTCTCTTCGGAGGCGTGGGTTCGAATCCCACCTCTATCAGCCAATTTTGTTTCCGAGGATAAATAATATGAAGCTTTTGCTTATTAGTGTGTAGTGACTTAGATTTCTAGATAGAGTGGCCGAGTGGTCTAAGGCGCTGGTTTTAGACACCAGTCTCTTCGGGGGCGTGGGTTCGAATCCCACCTCTATCAGTCTATCTTGTTTCCGAGGATTAATAATATGAAGCTATTTCTTATTAGTCTGAGGTGACTTTGATTTCCAGGCAGAGTGGCCTAGAGGTCTAAGGCGCTGGTTTTAGGAACCAGTCTCTTCGGGGGCGTGGGTTCGAATCCCACCTCTATCAGCCTATTTTGTTTCCTAGGATTAATAATATGAAGCTTTTTCTTATTAGTCTGAGTTGACATTGGTTTCCGGGTAGAGTGGCCGAGTGGTCTAAGGCGCTGGTTTTAGGCACCAGTCACTTCGGGGGCGTGGGTTCGAATCCCATCTCTATCAGCCAATTTTGTTTCCTAGGATTTACAATATGAAGCTTTTTCTTATTAGGTGAATTTTGTTTACACGTTGAGTGGCCAATTGGTATAAGGCGTTGGTTTTAGGCACCAGTCTCTTCGGGGGCGTGGGTTCGAATCCCACCTCTATCAGCCTATTTCGTTTCCTAGGATTAGTAATATGAAGCTATTTTTTATTAGTCTGAGGTGACTTTGATTTCTTGGTAGAGTGGCCGAGTGGTCTAAGGCGTTGGTTTTAGGCACCAGTCTCTTCGAGGGCGTGGGTTCGAATCCCACCTCTATCAGCCAATTTTGGTTCCTAGGATTTACAATATGAAGCTTTTTCTTATTAGGTGAATTTTGTTTACACGTTCAGTGGCCAATTCTAGAGGGCCGGTAGGCCCTTCTAGATAAGAACCCACACCCTCATGTAATGTTAAAGAAATAATTCACAGATTTTAGGCTTAGCGTCCCATAGAAAAAGCATGGGATTTTTGGTGTTCCACTCCATCGAATAACTCAGAAACTTCTGCGAAGTTAAGGTTCGGAACACTTTTGAACTATCAAGCAACTATGGAATGTTGAACTTCTGAAGTTTGATTAAGAACAATTAAATCTAAGTATTTTATTTTAATTAATTTATAAATCATGGTAAAACCGTTACATATATTACACTGTTTGCATAGCATTTTGTTCTGCCTCCAACGGGTTTGTGGCGAAAACGATAACGCTTCTGCCTAGGGAGCAGAAGGTTGCAGGTTCAAGTCCTGGCAAGCTCGGTGTTTATTTTTGCGGATCTTTTATACATCATAAAAGAAATAATCCTATAAATACAATGTTTGGATAATTTTTTTTTGTTGTTACAAATTCGTGCATGTGGCGTAATGGATAACCCGTTTGCATTCGAGGCAAAACATTGCAGGTTCGAGTCTTGGAAAGCTCGTTGTCAATTTTTGATAAAGATTCTAGTATATAGAAGGAAAAATTCTTAAATAACAAACTTTCATTGAAATGTGCGCGTGCTGGCGCATGGTTTAGAAATAACTTTTTTTAAAGTTAAAAAGGTCAACTAAACTTTACACTGAGAGATGTGCCTTTGCTAGACTATTGCTGTAAAGGTTTGTTGTGAAAAAAGTGCACACCCTTGGTGGCGAAACCTTGGGTCTAACTCTGAAAATTCTCTTCACGTCGTAATGTTAAGCTCCGTAGAGATTAACAATAAGAGTTAGGATTGAGTATAAATAGAAAATCCCTGACGCGATTTTCTAAATTATGGGTCATTTAAAAATTTTATTGGACAAAGTTTAGTGTGCTGTTTTTATTTCCGGCCCAGGTTAGGATAGGTGAAACTATCTCAGGGCCGTAAATAAGCACAGGACACTGGACCTTGTCCAATAAATATTTAAAATGCTCCATAATTTTTATTTAAAACGAAAGGGGTCACCGGACGGTTGACCAGTAAATTTTTCCGAAGTTTTGATGGCTTGACCATTGATAAAGGATGCGCGTGAAAAACATTCGTCGCTCTATAGGATGTGCAACTCCCTATACTAAAAAGTAGACAAGTAGATACTAGCGCCACCTGGCTACCAGTGATGGAAAGCATCGCGTGAAAAATAAAATGTAATTAATACAAATTAAGGCTGAAGGAACAGATATTATATAAAAAAGACTTGGTTTGCCCAAGCCTTAAAAACAAAACGATAAGAGTTTTTCCAGTTGACTGAAGCGTGGATATTATTTTTTTTCTCTTGAATTTTAAAGACAATCCGTATTTTACTACTCTTTAGAATTTAATTCAATCACCTGATTTTACTGCTAATGGATTAGTTTCCTACAAATTAATTGAAATAAAAAATTACTTATCTCAGATTTTTCAACAACAATTCCATTTTCCTGAAACATTTTATCATGCAGCTATTATTTTGAGGGATATCGTGTAAAGTTAATCAAATTGACGCTTTATTTTTTAATTACCGGGAATTTTCCTTTCAAAAGGTTTTAAACACATCAATTTTTCATAATGTTGTCAACTAAACAGCAACTCAAGCAACACTTCTAAAATCTTCCCCACAAGTACTGATATACACAGTTTAATAATTGTCACTGTGCTTAAAGAAACGGATCCCTTTATCAAATATAAGAAAGGTGATAACAGCCCCCTTTTGTATTCGAAAAGACCGCATATAATACATTATTAATGAGAGTATTATTTGAAAATTAAAGTACGTTCTCCCTTGAAAAGAAAAAAAATTCAGGAAAATGGAATTGTTGTTGAAAAATCTGAGATAAGTAATTTTTTATTTCAATTAATTTGTAGGAAACTAATCCATTAGCAGTAAAATCAGGTGATTGAATTAAATTCTAAAGAGTAGTAAAATACGGATTGTCTTTAAAATTCAAGAGAAAAAAAATAATATCCACGCTTCAGTCAACTGGAAAAACTCTTATCGTTTTGTTTTTAAGGCTTGGGCAAACCAAGTCTTTTTTATATAATATATATGAAAGTAATGACAGAGCTTCTGGTCTTTATTATACAGACTAATATTTTGGGGAGGGGGGGGTTATAGGCAAAATGCATTAAATGGCTACGAAAAAAGTTCAAAAATAGCAGAAAGCACATGATGAATAATGACATTGTCGAGGAAAATAGGAAAATATACGGCAGAACAAAGGATCAATTGGCATTAAAGAAACATGAAATAGAAGAAAATGAAAATGATTTGAATAAGTTAGGTACAGATGATAGGTTAGGAAGCCGAAAAATACCCTGCATTGTGCAACATTAATCAAGTATTGGCAAATGTGAAATTATTAAACGTTCAGAAACGACATAAAAAATTTCTTTTTCAGATTTTTCACAAGTTTGAACGAATAAAAAGAATAAACGTGGAGAAGAAATTCAAATGGACCATAGCCCCGTCTACCGTAAAGGAGCTTAAAAATCAAAATTTAAATCATGCCAGTGAAGGCACCGATAGTCATTTTACTTGTCTTTTGGATAAACGAGATTTATTCTCAAATATATTTAATATTTTGAAGGAGTATTTTTGATTATTAACCCACGATATTTTTCTATTTAATCTAATTGCTATAGGTTCAAATTTAATCTACTCTGAAACTTCATTTTGCTTTGATTTAGTACCCTTGCTTTAAACGGGAATTTCAATTATATATTTTGCATAGATAAAAAAGAAATGGAAATCTGCTACTTATTCCCAGTAGAGTGAAAGAGAAATGGTCAAGGATCTTCCATAAGAAACAAACTGACAGTGAAATAATACAAAACAAAGCCGTTCTAGTCTTCGAAGGAAAATCCATATTCCAAAGCAATGTGTATGGACTTTACGTAGATCAAGTAAAAGTTCTTGAAGTGAATGAACTATCTTCAGCGATGCTTGTTTGGTTTTGCTCATTTTGGATTTTTAATTTAAAATACATACCGCTATTGAACAAGACTTTAACAGTCTTCGAGTATTTATTGCTCGATCAAAGTAAGCCGAATAAGGCTATTAAAACCATTTTGAAAATTTTATATTCGTTTGGAAATGTTTGGAAAAGCATAAATTCAGTCTAACACACTGGGCATGTAATCTAACAACCATGTAGAATTAAAACCTTTTTGGATAATATGTATATTTATCTTCCGTAAAACCGTAATTGGTATAAAAAGATAGTAACATACACCGTAAAGGAAACAAAAACATACACCGTAAAGGAAATGAACTTGCACCGTAAAGGGAATAAAACAGACCCCGTTAAGGGAGTAAAATGTATTCCATTAGGGAATAATCAATGCTTCATAAAATATTTCAAACGGAGTTATTTTAGTACATCAAAGGTGTGAAATCTGGGACAATTCGTTAGAGCTTTTAGGTTGTATTTTTAGAACCCCTTTTTTAAGAGTGTAAATGATTATTTGATAAATTTGATGGTGTGATCTTACGGATAGTTAAGTCTTTTTGGAGCGTACTTCAATAGGATGAAATGATTCCAATTGCCCTGTATGCCTAAAAGAAAAGTTCATATTTACTTTAGAACTACATTAGGATCATTGCATACAGGTTCGATCAATAACGTTACAATAGGTTGTTCGTTTTAAGAACATTTCAAGTACATGAATTTAGGGCTATTAGATGGTGAAATCTCTTTTTATAAGTCGGTAATTGAAGACTCTCCGATTAGCATTAAGTTGCTTCAGCGAGTAGGGTTTTTAAAAATTAGAAAACGGCAGAAAAGCCTCATCACCGAGTAACACATGCCCAACCTGTAACTGACTTTCTGGTTGGAAGCGATCCTTCGGAAATTCCACAAGTCCATTTTTTACCGAAGGCGCAGGATTTAAACAGTCCTCCGTCAGAGCTAGAGCCATAGCCCTCGACATCAACAGTTAGAAAGCTGTATATTGCATCAACTACACACTATCGAATTAAAACCCTAAAACAACATAAAGTATAGATATTACGATTCGCCTACACATTTTTATAATTTAAATACCTTATAATTGTAGAATTTCGTTCCACTTTTGGCAGGCTGCTGGACTACAACTTGCTTACCATCCACGGCTCTGCAGCACATGGGGAAAGTCGAAATGTTTTCAAATTCCATAGCTGCGACTATCCATGATGACACAGTTGATTGCTATTCATAATATGCTTGATATCAATGTATTGTAACCCTCAATAGAATAACTTAACGAAGGGAATAAGTTCCCGAGGGCCATAAAATAAATTAAAGACAGCTTACAGTTCAATAGAATAACTTAAAGAAGGGAATAAGCTCCCGAGGGCCATAAAATAAATTAAAGACAACTTACAGTTCAAATCCAATTTTAGAAGTATAAACTTCGTAACTTTTATTTTTAACTAAGGGCAGTTCGCCTGTACAATGTAACTTAGCCAGACGTGAATAAACTATCGTCCTCAGTAAACTTAGTCGTGATTCATAAACTTACAACACTGACTTTCACCGTCTCTTTACCCCAGCTCCATTCCCGCCACTGTATGTACAAGACTTTCACCGCCTCTCTCCCTTTCTCTTACGAAGCGCGCAATCTCTCTCTCTCGTATAGTACTGAAATAATTCCTCTCTCTAGCCCTCTCCGATACATGTACAAGGCGGGGGGCTTTCCTCTCTAGTAAATCTCTCTGTCTATCTCCGAATTTCTCTCCAGAATTTTTACTTTTGCGCTATGTATGTATCAATCAAGAAACATTGAATATTTTTTAACCAAGGTTTTATTTATATATTTACAGAAAGTATTTTTCGAGTAAAGTATTAGTATTACGGATGCGTTCATTAAAATGCAATTTATCGATATAATAATAGTTCAAACGATCCTCGTAAGGTATTTTATATATTACGATTAAAGGGCAAAAAGTAACTTTTTTTTCACCATTGTAAGAGTCTTTTAGCCAAGGCTTCGTCTTTTCTTGATATGGAAGATATAGTCCTTGTTTTCCGAAGTAACGTCTACTAATGATTCGATAGACACATTGAGCGTTTGTTGCCCGAGAATGAAGGGGCAGTCAGGGTACACTTGTCTATGTTTATCGCGTACCGATTCCGAGATTGTCCATACATGAAGAGTACCGTGGCAAAAGAAACATCTGAAGGTATGGTCAGTGTGGACTAGCGTTTGTTGCCCGAAAATGAATGGACAGTCAGGGTACAATTGTCTATGTTTATCGTGTACCGATTCCGAGGTTGTCCATACTTGAAGACTACCACGGCAAAAGAAACATCTGTAGGTATCTCTACGGCTCGTGTGGTCTAAATAAAACCCGTCTCGCGCTAGTTCGGCAGTATCGACGTAAAGCGACGTCCACGATTGGAAAGTTTTTAAACGGGTTTTTTCAGAACTCATGTCCTATTTAGCATATCGCGGTTCTTGGGGTCGCTGAAAATTTCTTTGACGTAGGTATCCAAAATAGACCATTCCATTATTGACATGGCTGAAGAGAACTTAACAGGGGCTAGAGGTGTTTTGAGAAGCACCGCTAGAGGCAGAGCGAGTTGCCTAGCCTCCCGCGTTTAGTGAACTGTGGCTCCATCTGGCGTTGCCTCTTAGCGAGTCGAAAGACACCTCTCCGCCCCTGCACGCTTGTTTCTCTACAAGTATTTACAGGAATGGTCTATTGCCTTTTGAATGCGGAACTCCATATAATCAGAACGAGCGTTGGGTGGAACGTCGTGCCCCTTGTCGTCTTCGATCGGTACGTTGATTGTTGGAAGTCCGCAGATGAAGGGACAACTAGGAAAATGCCGTTTGTGTTCTTCGTGCACAGAATCTCGAGGTTTCCAACCGTTTAATATACCGTGACAAAAATAACACTCTACGGTATCGGTACCATACGTATGTAAATAAAAAAATCCGTCTCTTGCTAAATCTCTGGGGTTTGTATACGGGGCCTTCCAGCGATAGAAACTTTCACGTCTTTTCGCCTCGGCGTTCATACTAGGTTATGAAGCCCAACGGTCTTTCCCGTTTGCTTATATAAAAACATGTACACCCCCTAGCGGCTAAAATAATTCATATCCGGACTCGTTTGCCCTCCTTCCTTCCCCCCTGAAAGAGGGTCGAAGCTAACTTTAACTAGAACTAAACTAAACTTCACCTATAACAAGAACTAGAACCCATACCCAACCCACCCCCACCCCAAAAACTAAACTCTAACTAGAAACGACAAAAAAACTAAACTCCTCTTCGTCCGTCTTTGCCCAGACACGTTCACCTATTGAAAGAAGCCAGATGTTAACCGACCCCCCACACCGATTCCACCCCCACACACCAAAAACTCAAACTAGATCCGTCAAAAAAACTTCGCCCGTCTTTGCCCAGACCTGTTGACCCTCCAGTCTATTGAAAGAAGCCAGATACTAACTTTAACTGCACCTATAACAAGAACCGACCCCTATTCCACCCCCACACCAAAAACTAACCTTTAACTAGAACTAACTAAAAAAAACTAAACCAAACATGCCCAGACTTGCCCGCCAGCCACGCAGACGCTCTTTGCACCCCCCTTTACAAATGTTGTTTACGACACTCGTCTGTAAATGACCCCCCAACGCGCCCAGGCATGTTCTCCCATCATAGAATCAGGGTGACGTATCTGCAAGCTGTAATATGTGTATGTTGAAAAAATAAAAGCGTTTTTAGAGAAAAAATACATTTATTAATAATTTACATATAATTTTACTACATATAAAATTCATTAAGAATATCTTGATTGCACGAAATATTAATTTCGGCTTTGTTACAATGTGCCCATAAGGCGTAAATTAAAGCCTTGTCAAAGGCGCAAACGGTTCGGTGCTCACCGACTGGGTGTGGGTACAAGCAGCATACGGGAAGAGCAACAATGTCCACGATGGTGGCTTTCGGGCACTTGAAATCGTTCAAGTCGTGAACCGTTCTGTTAAGGCGGTCCGATAGAAAGGCGACTTTGGCGTCGCCCTTTGAAAAGATCAGGTCGACCCCTTGAAGACCGGCGGCGAGGCATTCGTCAAGTTTGCTGTAAGAGGTTAGGCCAGCTGTCCAGTCCAGTCGGTGCAGATTACGCGAGAACCATTGGTTCTGGCGTTGTTTTGAAATCGCGACGTGGGATTTATTGTACGGCGGCGCGAATGTCCAGGAAATGGTTGCCGGCTTTGCCTCGACGGTGGTTATGGTCAGTTCTTTAACGATAAGGTCTGTAGTGCCGTCACTACGAGTGCACCCGTTCAGATATTCTAACTCGATAATGGCGGATTTCATAATAACTAGCAGCGAGTCTAAGTATGACCGTGTAAAACCGAACAGAGGCTAAATATGAAACCTCAAACGACCGTTGGGCTTCTCTTATAGAGGCTGGAACGGCTGACGTCATAACGCGGACTAATACCGAGTCGGGATTGGATACGAGGATCCATTGGGGCGTGGTTCTCTTATAAAGGTTGGAAATGATGACGTCATTTCTCCACGGATCCCTCTTAAATTTCTTGAAAAACAGGTTTGTGCTTCTTCTCCTCGTTCTGTGCATAATGTATACAACGCAGTATATACAGCAAGCGGAACTGGTGGGGGGCTGCAAAGCCCTCCTATAATAGTTTATTTTCGTAGAATTTTCTCTCGTAAATGTTTTAATATCTTCTGTCAAGGGACCCAAGCCCAAGGAATCAAAATAACAACATTGTTTATTCCCATCTATATAGTGACAATCCATGAGAACCGTTTCCTTTTTGTGATTATCTAGATTTAAACAATGGAAGCCGGATATCGAAGGATATATTTGGGTAGAACATCGCGCGGGTATACGCCCATGAATCCGCGGGTCCTCT
>JAEQBA010003160.1:0-14856 GCA_019434445.1 Phalangium opilio
AATGTGATGATTTAAAATGGATGGGGATTAAGGGTAACTAATACCTATTCCAAAGATAGAATGTCCTCGATAGATGGAGCCTTACAAACGATGGGGCTCTACTTTGGCCGGGGCCATCTTGTTAAACTTCTTTCATAAATAAAGTACAACATTATATGCTTATGAAAATCAATGTTATTGGATATAAGTTAAATGTAATTAATTATAATTAAGTACTTCTTTAAGCAATTAGAAATAGATCAACCCCAAATGTATGACGGTAAAGCAAAAATAAAATTATTCAAATTTTAATTACATTAAGACTGAAGGGACAGATATTATAAAAAAATGTCTTGGTTTGGACCAAGGCCGAAAAAAACAAACGATATGTGTGAGGTTTATCATTTGACTGAAGTTTCAGATATTGCAATTTTTTTTAATTATTTTTATTCCTTTAATCCTTAATCAATATTTAATTCAATCAACTGATTTTACTGTTAATCGATCCATTCCCTCTAAATTAATTTAAAAAATTACATATCTACGCTTTTTCAAGAATAATTCCATTTTCCGAAAACATTTTATCATGAAATTAATTATTTTGAAGGGATATCGTGTCGATACTCACTAACTTGTAAGCACCTTGACGGACACAGTTTAATTAAGGCTGGCTTAACAAATTTTCAAGTTTGCACCAAAAAATTTTAAATCTGTTGTAAGTTGCTGAGAAGATTGATGTTCCAGAAAATATGATAAAGAATTTATTTTGCTCAAACTAATTTATTAACTAATGTTGTCTACTTAAGACGAAGCAAAAACCTTGGTACTCTGTGGTTTCTTTAAGTAGGTAGCTCTCCTTTTATACACTGGAAAAATAGGATATCGGTATAAATATGACCAAAGGTAAGGGAAAAGATTACATAAATAGAAATACGTCTCAGTACCAATGGTTTGTTATATTCATTTCCTGTGGAAATAATATGGTTCAGCACATCGTACCTTACCAGTTGTGCGAAG
The DNA here is from genome assembly GCA_019434445.1 of Phalangium opilio. NCBI lineage: Eukaryota > Metazoa > Arthropoda > Arachnida > Opiliones > Phalangiidae > Phalangium > Phalangium opilio. The sequence continues at coordinate 997 of JAEQBA010003160.1, forward strand.
TCACACTCAACTCCGACCTCCCCTCTTCCTCTATTTTTCCAATACATGAAATATATGATTCCAGTGTATGAGTCATCTGAGCCGTCGCACCACACTTAGCCCATATTACCATATAGGTAGAAACCTTTTTCACATTAGTAAACGGTGACTTTCCAGATCTAACCTTAATAAACTAACACTATAAAAAATACATGTACATAAATGATTATTATTATTGCTTGACACTCGTTTGCGTCAAAGGACCGATCAGTTAGGCGGTGTATATTTATTAGTGTTTACACCATTTTGGAAATTACATACAGAGGAACTAAAACACAGGGGCGATGCTGCCATTGGGGTCGCGATAAAGAAATGTAGCATTTCGATATTCGAAGTTAAATGTATAAATTCGCGTCAAACTGTATATGCGTCTACTATTAAATATTTACATTTTACTTTCGAGTTACATCAAAGTTCGTTTGCTCTTTTTAGACACCTAGTATAATATTTCAAATATTCAATATTGAACCCTCAACACGTACTCCCTTCAAAATAATTAATTTCATGATAAAATGTTTTCGGAAAATGGAATTATTCTTGAAAAAGCGTAGAGATGTAATTTTTTAAATTAATTTAGAGGAAATGGATCGATTAACAGTAAAATCAGTTGATTGAATTAAATATTGATTAAGGATTAAAGGAATAAAAATAATTAAAAAAAATTGCAATAACTGAAACTTCAGTCAAATGATAAACCTCACACATATCGTTTGTTTTTTTCGGCCTTGGTCCAAACCAAGACATTTTTTTATAATTTTTATGGTTTAAGAATGTTTTCGGCATTGGTCGATTAATTATGAGGCCAGGTACTAGACACGGAAAAACGTTTGAGGAGCATGCAGTTTTGCAGATTTGGAATTTTTTCATCATTCATGATCTCAGGAAACTATACTCAATTTCAACCCTCTACCTCACCCAGGAGTTGGAATAAAATCCGTGGAAGGAAAATCAGGCTAATATCTGCCTCGGGGATTTTATTTATTACCCAATGAATCTGCACATTTTATTTTAGGTTATTAAAGTACTTTCAGTTAACAAAACTAACTTACAGGGGTAAATTTGCTCGTTTATAAAGATATCAAATCATTTTATAAAGGTAGCCAAAATGAAACGCAGCCGCTACTTATCCCTTAAATACATTCATATTAAATTGATATATAAACCTTTGATAAAGTGTAACATTTCAAATTATCCTTCTGGATTTTGTGTGAGAAACTTTACAAGGACTTATCAAATCATAGCTCGGAGAGTACAATTTATCGTGTCACTCACTATCTCTGGCGCTGCAGTTAGAGAATTATCTACTTAAGTTTCTTTTCGTTAAGTCGATATTAGCTTCATTTGCCAAGACACGCTTTACATATTTGTTGTTACTACTTTAATTTTACTTACAGCCTTTTTTGACGAGAATTGCCTTCAGAGGGAAGCAAAAATTCGGGAGGAAAACCTTTAAAAGGACTTCTATTGTTTATCTTCAGTTCTCTAGAACCGCATAGCACGGTTTTCAATTAGCTAGAACCCTTCCAACTTTTGCCCCAGCGGGGATTCAAAACTCAGCTCGGTCGCTCCATTGTTAGTCTCGATGCTCGGTTTTCAATTCGCTAGAACCCTTTTCGCTGGAAGTCGGCCTTTAAGTTTGGAAAAAATTCGAGTCATTTAAAGCATGGTTTTCACTTGGCGTAAATCACGACTTTTCGCCCGACATCAAGCGACAACCGAAAAAAAACCTAGTTACGCTGGACAGAAATTACGTTGAGTGTGGCGATATTAGCTTTCTATTTTTTCGGCCGCGTTCAACGTTAACGCTCTGCGCGAGCCAATCAGCAATAAGCTAGAGTCGTGACGTCATTTTCGACCACGCGTGTTCGGAAGAGGCCGTCCGCGGTCCGCCATCTTTTTATTTATTTCGTTCCTGATCGAGTCAATAACTAGTACAAATCCCTGAGAATGCCGAAGTTAAATGCTGAAAGGTTTATTGAAGAGGTTAGGAACGATAAAAATATGTATGATATTGGAAACAAAGATTGCAACGAAGAAAGACAATAGATGGGCCGCAATTAGTGCAGTGTTCAGTTTATCTGTTAAGCCTTGGTTCCATTATTTGCATGAACTACGCTTAGCGACAAAGTAAAAAACAAATCTGACGTTTGACGTCCAGCTGCAAAGTAGTGTTTTTCGGTCAAGTGAAAACCATACTTAATAAGTCGTAAGCTAAATATTTTAAGATTTTGTTTTAATGTAAAGGGAAAAAAGGCGCTGCGAATAATATTTGACTCAAAAACTACACCAAGCCTTGACTAAGTATCATTAGCCCGTCTTAAATTGGCCAAGCAAAATCAACCCAGTTTGATAAGATCTTCGCACCTCGTTCCCAAATAGTCTTTGAAATTGTTAAAAGTTTTATCTAAAGAATATTTTAGAGACCCTTCTCGGTCTTTATAGGAGTTCTCGTATTTATGTGCCGTGTAAATCGATTCTTAAGATAGAGACAGCAAAACTTATGGGTTACCGAATTATTTTCCTTCACGTTCATTACCAGGGGCTTAGAATATATCGTTTAGCCCGCCCAGGCTCATGTTACGCCTTATCCGCTTTTGCTACTAATGATTTGCAAAAGTTTCTTACCTTTTGATTTTAGTATATTTTTTGATATATCTGGCTGTAATGACGACAACCCAGGCTTTGTCCAGTTCCCTTTGGGAAACAACGCCGGTAATACTCTTTTTAGCCATATCGTAGTATACGATAGGCTCTTAGTTTGACCCGAGCCGTCCGTCCGTAGTAGTAGTAGTGGCCGGGGTTGTCGCTTCGTTATCGTCAGATTTTAGCTTAAAAGGAACTTTATATTTCCACAACCCACCCATAGGGGTTACTGGGCTCGGTTAGAGATTTAATTTTAATTAAAATTTTTTCAGGTCAGACCCGGGAATCGAACCCGGGTCACTGGCGCAACAGGCAGACATTCTAACCACTGAGCTATAGAGACTTGATAGAAACCCCGAGTTTTTTATTATTTATTCTTATCTCTAAAATGTCGGGGTGATGTGGGGTGGGGTACCTCTTAATCTGTGGGGTCGGAAACTTTTGAATTTTTATCTGTGGGGTCGGATGCTTATGAATTTGTATGTTTGGGGTTTTTATATTTATTTTCTTTTTATGTATGTGCTAATTAAATAGATAACGATTTTCCCCTCATGTGTTTCGTTCTCGTTCGGTAGCTATCGTCATCTATGTTATGTTTGACTGGAACGTTTTGGCGGTTAATTCAAATGTGGGTTTAGATAGAGCTAACATAGTGTTAAATGAGCGTTATGCGTTTGATCAGTTTAGCATTGCTAAAGGTAATTCGAGGGATAATCACTAAAATGCGTAATCACTATAACTAAACTTTCTCTTTCAAAAGTTTCTGGGCATAAGTCCTTGTTAGAAATTTATAAGATGCGATAAGTGTGCATCGGCATAAGTCTATGTTGTAAACTCATCGAGGGGATTATCACTAAAAACTATCTGTTCTTCGATTCGCCGGAATATTAGAATTACAGCATAAGTAAATTTATTATACGGTTATAATTTAATCACTGTTTAGAGTAGGGAATCGAGGGGCTATTCACTCTGATTTTATGCACGGTAAATCATTTAAGCATTGAAAAAGATAGCGCTATTCACTCATTAGGGTAAGGTATAGAGGGGTTATCCACTCATTAGGGTAGGGTATAGAGGGGCTATTCACTCGTACGATATGGCTACTATTACGAGCCCTTGGGCCGTCTTGTTTAACGTTGGTATTTTCGATCTGGTGAAGTCGTAACGCTAAGTTTTCCCAAACATAGAGCTTGAAATTTGAGCGTTGTTTAATTTCCCACGCTATAATTATTAGACCTTTTTAAATTTAGGCCTGCACGAAGCCTAGCAAAGATAAAAGTTACGGTATAGAACTGTTTACGTATAAAGCAAATGTTGGCTCCTCAGGCGCCCCTAACATCCTGGCTAATCTTCTACATACCAACTTTACCATACCCAATAAAATCTCGTCCACTAGGGTGAAGCTAAAACTATCCTTCGCTAACTTCGTGCGCCCGTTAACACCACCCCTTGGCTAGGGATCATTTAGTGGCAATTGTTTAAACTAAACCACAGCAGAGACTTGCTTTAAATGACCTAACCGACAATTATGAAACACTATTCGAATATAATTTATGCAGTAAACAAATCCATACTTCCTTGCCACGCAACGGAAAAAATTTATACATCTGGCAGGTTCCCTCACTATTGATTTTCATACACAAACATAAAAGAAAGAGGCAAAATTTTTGGAATAATTAATTTTTACTTCAAAGTATGAAAATATTGATTACATTGTCGGCGTTATTAAGTTTTTGAAAGGTTGGTAAATTTAAGTATAGGATAATTTTTTATTTAGGTAAGTTAATTATGTCTCAGTTTCTTGTACGGGATCTTAAATATGCATTGTTATAAAAGGTGTTTGAACTGTGACAACGTAAGTTTAAGGGTTAATATTAAGGTTATCAGAAGGGGATAATAGAAGAAGGATGACACTCAATATTCTCTTATCACTTTAGTTATGTAACGTCATTCTTCCCAGGCTCACCCTTTTTGTTTGCTTTCCCGCTCATCAAACTTCAGATGGGTATCGCACCGTAAGATGAATTCTATAATTGTTTAGCACTAAATACACAGCAATTAACCCACAAACCTCGTCTTGGGGTAGGACAAAAATCCACAAGCGCGTCTTACCAAATAGTTAAACGCTAATAGAGTATAAATGAGGGAACTATTTGCCGCGTAGGTGATTCGGTTTAGTAACATTGCTCCAAATATTCCGATGTTGGGAAGAGTGACGTTACACTTACCCCGCTTTGTGGTTCACTTCTCTCGAAGAGAAGTATTGTATACTTCTGGGTTATTAGATAGAGAGTTTATTGGTCAACCAAAGATGATAGAGAGAAACCAAGAAGTTATATCTAGTATCTCAGAGAGAAGGTATAAATTCGCCAGATTTCCAGCTTTATCTCCAGTCCAAACGTAGGTCCGGAGTCAATCCCCGTCTCTAAATTACAACCAGCATCTCATTGGTTCTTGAAAACTCACGTCAGCGCGACGACGCGAGTGACGAAAATTACAGTCATATTTTCCGACAGAGGAGAGGCGAAATAGCCCGGCGCCTCCTTTTACGTCCCCCCTTGTATTTTGAAAGGGGGTCTGGGACTATGGCGCGCGAATACAAAGGCATCTTATACCTTCTCTCTGAGATACTGATATAACTTCTTGGAGAAACCTAGTCTTCACAACGTCGCTTGTTTATACTCTTTTTTCAGTTTTGGAAGTATGTTGTTTACAAATTTGGGCCCATGACTGTCACCCTATTTGCTTACCTTTCAATATAATTATTAAAACAATTATAATCCGCCTGGAATTTTGACAGGTGCCGTGTTCCGGAATGCAACTCAGAATCCCCTCGCTATGAAACGTAAGCGAGAACCACTTCGCCACCACATAATATTTATATCAACGTGCTTAACAGTTATATAATTAAAAGCACTAGGAAAAATGCCGGTGCTTCGCTACTGTTTAGCAACATCGTATATTCGATGGGCTTTTAGTTTTTTTGGACCAAGATATAAATGGATTTGATTGAAAGTTGTTTATAGGAAAAAATCTACTTCTGAGAGTCATCGTAGCTTATTATAAATCTTCAAGATATGAAAAGAGAAATAGGGACCGTCCATAAACTACGTCACACTTATGGGGGGGAGGGGGTTTCTAAATTTGTGACGGTCCGTGACAAGGGGGAGGGAGGGGTTCTTCGATGCGTGACGTCACATTTAGCATTGATTTTGTAACGAAGTCAGTAAGAGGCCGATTGGCTCTCTGATGTTATAGAAGAAGAAAGACAACATTCCATAGTCCACCGTTACAATAATTTACCAAAATTGTTATTCCATCATCGCTTCAATAGTAGTTGGTAATTTAAGCAATTATCTACTATTTACACCTTTATATAGCCAATTTAAATAGCGCATTTAAAATAAACAGCGTAAACTCTCTTATGCCTCTGTTTATTCGCCCATATTATTTGTGAGGATGAATCAAATCCCCCTACCGATTGAAATGGTTTCGATTCTTTGGCAAATTTTCTAAATCTCAAGCTCGATTAGTCTGTTTTCGGTGACAGTGTCGAAACCTAAAAAGTGTGCCCCTTTAACTAAACTTTATGGAACTTTTTTGAGTCTTATAAAAAGCACATCCAGACATTAAAAATCTAAAGGTCAATCAGAGGGAAAAAGCTTAAAACGGAAGACAACTTGAATTTTCAGCCGAGCAAAATATTTCTGAGAGGGCGGCATATCACTCAAGAAATTAATCAAATTAAATTTGTAAATTAAGACAAATCATAGTGCGGAGGGGGGGGGTTAAAGAAATGTGACGTGGTTTTTAGTGGAGGGGTCTGAGAGAAGCGTGACGAAGCGTGATCTGGGGGGACGGGGGGGTCAGAAAATGCTTTTTTTCGCGTGACGTAGTTTATGGACGGTCCCATACGATAGTTCAAAGTAACGACTTATCCGTAATATAATGTATTTATTGTCAGTCAAGAGACTAAGTATACTGGTTGAACAACGGTAATGAATAGTGTAGTCAAAAGATTTAGAGTACTTTTTGAACAACGGTTATGAATAGTATTGTGAAAAGATTTAGAGTACTGTTTGAACAACGGTTATGAATAGTAATGTCAAAAGAATTATCTTACTGTTTGAACAACGGCAATGAATAGTACAGTTAAAAGATTTAGTGTACTCTTTGAACAATAGTATAGTCAAAATATTTAAAGGGAGATTCTCAGCTGAAAATCTTAGTGCCATGTTTTATTTTTTCCTGGTTCGTTTCAATTAAATATGAAGCCTCAAATTTTTTTCTGATTTTTCAAACAATTTTTTCAATGAAAATTAAATTTTTTAAAATTTGTTAGGCTTAGCAATGGGTCTCGATTTTAGCACACTTACCTACCGGCCAATAAAAACCTCTTTAGGGATAGAGCCAAATCAGCCAATCCCGTGAGGGTTAGAAAATATTAAGTGGTATGTTGTCTGCTTCAAACAGGAAAAGCAGGGCCGGAAATAAGTATGTTTTCAGAGTGGGCTCGTTACCAGTGACTCCGCGGGGCCCGTCGTCTGCTAAAGTTTGAGGAGGATTGTAATTGTGTTGCAGTTTGACTCTGCTGAGGTGTAAAAAATGGGTTTTTAATTTTTTCCATCTCGAAGATCACAAAAAATAATAGTAACAATAATCTAAGTACACAGATCTTCCCATTCCAAAGGCTATAACTAGACACTCAAGATATACAACAAAATACGACATTTAATATAATAAGTTTACGAGAGTAATTTGAGTTTATGTGAAACGTATAAAAGCATAAACCTGCTAATTACTAAAGTTTCTAATCCGCTTATCGTTAAACGATCGAAAACGCGTCTTTCTTTCGAGTGTTAAAAAGTAGAATACATATTTCTGAACATAATGCAGACGACGCAAATGAGACTCGCCCGAGAAAACCTTTGAGGGTTGACTCTTATAAATCGCGGGCGCTGATTGGCCGGTAGGTCGCTTTATCAAAATTCAAATGCATGTTTTGGATACAAAACTTCAAATATTGTTTAATACTATAAATAGCGCTTCAAAAAATCAGGCGGCATATTTTAACATAAGGAATCAGAATAAAAATACTTAATTTTTGCCAATAGTGTCCCTTTAAAGCATAAGGAACATTAAGTAACTTTTGTTTGCCATTTGGAAATAGATTCGGGCTTTAAGACCAACTTCCCATAAAAAGTTATTTTCAGTATAGTAGGGTTGATTTCTCGCGTTGGTGTGACGCTGGGAAAATGTTTAAGGGATATAAGTGACCTCCTGAACAAACATGGATAGACCTTTCAGGTCATAAGGTCCTTACATTTTCAATTGGAATTCATTGAATTTACAATTCTTCAGTTAGGCCGAGGGAGAAAGATATATGAAATATAAGAAACAAAACCAACACTCGGGGCAGGAAGCCGCTCTCTTAGGTTATTTCCCTCGCGATCGACGGAGCTCTAATTAACCACACGCGAGAGGTTAGCTGACGCGGGAAGCCTCTAGTGGTTTGGTTCTATTCTGCAATTAACGGAATGGTCTACTGTGACGTTACGAAGTTTTAGATACTTTTTGGCCTCGATTTCCAAGATGACCACAAAATGCTGATATAAATGATAGCATTGATCCATTGCGCAATGTTTCTGTCGAATCGGTTTGAAATATACGGCAGTTAGTGCTTTGAGAAATTATACACGGACAAAACGATATATATATAATCCTTGGTCACGTACATTTAAGAGCTAATTGAATTTTTAGAGCTATTTTTTAAGGAATATATTTGTGACAAAAAAGTCTTAAAATATGAATTAGGATTGGCTGTTTCTTAGTTTTCTATTATTGAAATAACTTCATGATACCAGGGATAGATTTATTTTTTTAAACGTTTGGCCTTTACTTCAGTCCGACTCATAGCCGAGTATAGGGCCCCTTCCTTCAACACGTAACTAAGAAATTTAATTATCTTCTTGGCTCACTAAAACTACGTATTGGTGACGTTTCTGGCAAGGAGGGCCAAAAATATGTAATTCCTGTTTACCTCTGTCGCTATGACTACTACCCCTCTTGCGTTGTACAGATAAGCGTCTTCACAGGGGTTCAAAATGGAGCCGTCTAAAAGCGTGGGTTCGGAAGTTATTCGGGAATTGTTTTTAATAGCAATTAATAAGGTTAGTTAGTGAATTTGGTGCCGCTGTTTTGGATTTGGAGTACATTTGTAATTGTGAAAAGTGTTCGCTAATTCTTTCTTAAGCCAATCATGTCTACTATCCTCATGATTTTGTAAACGAATTTGATGAAGTTAACCAAGGCTTAGTGAATGGCCAGGAGTTTTGTGAGCTTAGTGTTTGGTTAAAACCTGTTCGTGTTGTAATATCTTTGAAGACTTTTCGATTTCATTACTCAATTCTAACTCACTTTTAATTTTCTTGGGTCTTCCCCGTTTTTTTTTTTTTTCATTTCTATTTTTAAACAATGTTCTTTCAAAAATTACAATCGAGCCCATGGGTGATCCAACTTGGCAGACGACGTTTATTTGACCCCGATATGCATACAATGCCATAATGAAAATAAGACCCGCCTCTTCTTTCATACCCCTCCGTCACGGGTAAGGGGGTCGTGGACTTGGACGCGCACCCGAATAACCCTGTTACACATTCCGTCTCAAAAAATAAATCTATCCCTGCTTAAATATTAAAATAAATATAATTAATATTTAATATTTTCTTCGTTAGTTGTTTGCCTTATTGAGCGTTGCTGCCGTTGCATCGTTTTGATAAAGAACAATTGAACATTCTTGGGAAACTTGACTAATATTGACGTTTGAAATGAAGCATACGCCTGTTGCGTCGCCTTGCTAAAATAGGTAGTATATAAAGGATTCGAATAGTAGATATGGATAAGACAATCCGCAATTGCGTGAACCTTTGGTGAAAGCCCCACCATTGGGAGGCTAGACGTTTCTCGTAACCCTAGCCGATCGCCGCGTATGTCTTAACCTTAACGATGATGGTGGAGTAGAAGCCAGACTGGTTTCCATGTGGGGTGGACAAAGACCAGAAGATGGTTGTGTGTAGAAGCCAGTGTGTACAGACTGCTGTCCATGTGGGATGGACAAAGAGCAGATGATGGTGGAAGCCAGTAGGTAAAGACTGGTGTCCGTATGAGATTGACAAATGACCAGATGATAGTGGTGTTAGACAGTCAATGGATAATAGTCATTGTAAGTGGAATACAGATTTCCGGGAACTGTAAATGCGGTCCGGAATTTGGAAAAACGTTTGCTCCGATTTGAAAACTGCGAACGCGGTCCCCTGGGGTGTAAGTCAATAACAACAGACAGACACACAAACACACAGACAGACACGTCGAAATTAGAACCTCTCCGTGACATACGTCACTCGGAGAGGTAAAAACGTCTACATCTACTGGTTGAGTACTATGGGTCCAAAAACCAATTTAATATCCCATGCATTTGTACAATTTGAAACTTTTCAACCTTTTTAAGAAGTTTAAAAGTCTGTAAAAAGGACTAACTTTTCATGTAGTTTCACACTGCATGCGAGAACTACCCTCCCTTAATGGGGTATAGTTCTGCATGTAAGAGCCTTCCTCCCTATAGGGGATTAAGATCTCTCAACATTATCGTTACCTGCATTGAAAACTTTTGCTTTATATTTCAACCCTTTATTGATTGCTTTGTTGCATGCCAAAAATATAAAACTATTACTGAAACAATACACTCGCCGTCCACTCTATATATTCAATTAAAAACTCAATTAACTCAAACCAGCCTCGAAAAACGTTCTCAGTACAATATTTTTCCACAGTAAATATTTTTTTTAATTATCTTTACTATCATGAATCACATAACAGCAATAAGTATAACAACCAAATACGCTAAAGGGAGTGTGAAATGGAAAATCATATCTTTCCTAATTATAAGACCAATCTGCATAGTGAAACATGCAAGAAATAAAACCGAATGATTATAAAATTACAATTAGTTTGTAATTTCATGGATAATTTTACATAAGTACCTCCGACCAATCGCCTACCTTTTTATTAACAAAATTCTCGTGACAAGCTCCGTGCAGAAAGAAATTCATCGCGAGACTTGAGTTGTAAGTATTATATATTAATATATGTTCAGAATCTCCTGGAACTTGCCCATTTCGTTTTCATATAAATCCTATTTCGATAACATGGAAACAAACCGACCTTAAAGGAATAGCGACGTGATTTAAAAATGATCTCAAATCTAAAGAAAACAAAGGCAAATTTGCGGAGATGATTTTTGGCGGGTTTTTCTCCTTGATACGTCACTCACGGCATCTCGCGGAAAAGCCAAGCGCGAGACTCCTGAGTCTACTAATGCGGCGCGCGCGCGAATCTGAATAAATTAGGCTTAACGCGGCGCGGCGACACTAACAGGCGCGTCACGTGAGCGACATCTAGAGTGAAAATTTCTCCTTACTACGTCATCAAACGAAAGAAAATCTCAACTAGGCCTTTTCCAAACACAAAACTTTGATTGCAATTTAATAAATTGCTACGAGACCAAATAAAAAAGTAAACATATCATAATAAACTAGATTTTTCAAGGATTTTTTTCGCATTTTAAGTTTGAGGATGACGAAAATTATGTCACTAACACTTTAAGAACTTTAGTATTACGGCATTGGTAAATGTCATACCTTTCGCTATAATGTTACCTGTGATATTACAGCGAAATCAAACAAGGAACATGTTTATTTCAACTTTGGATATGATATATGAACGTTCTAGGTTTTTAGCTCCATCGTATATACGATGGGCTATTAGTTTGACCTGGTGTGTAGAAGAAGAAGATGAAGAAGATGTTTCGTTCGTTATTTTTAAAAAATACTTCGTAAAACCACTTCTAGGTGGCGCTGGCTCCATAATATTTATTTTCTTCTCCACCACCAGCAGAATTCGAACCCGGTACCTACGGTATGCCAGCCTGATACTATACACCTTCCTTTACAGTCGCTTGTTGAAAGAGGGTTGGAGAGATAGAAGAGAGAACGTATATAGAGGCTGTGCTTAGTGACTCGTGAGCTCCAAGAGAGAGAGAGAGGAATGGGAGGGATGTAGAACCGGTCCGAGCGGGCGAGAATTCTAGAAGCGCGCTTGGCAATTTTTTGGTTTCTTCTTAGCTACAAGGTATCGATGGGACTAATAGTTTTACCCGAAGAGTAGTGGTAGTAGTAGTATTAGTAATTAAATTAGTAACGGGCGTTGGCGATATGAGATTCACTTTTCCAAGCAGCCATTGAAAAATGATTCGCCCTGACTGGTATATTAGGGGATATTTCCCTACAAGAATATTTATTGTAGTAGGGATAGCAAGAGTACGTAAACGATGAGGCTTATTATGGGCTAGACCATATTGTTTTTTATTGCGTGCCCCGATTCCATAGAAAAACGGCAGCGCCGTATGCTAATAAATATTACCATTAACATCGGCAAGTTTCAATGGAAAGGAGAAACCGGGTAACACCGCCGAGCAAAACTCCTTTAACGTAGAAGGGTTTGTTCCTAGGGTCTATATTATGGTTGAAGTGAATAAAGACGCTCAAGCCATGTAATAAATATTTCTACATTATTGTTACCATCACTGCAATTCTCAAAAGCGATTGAACATTTTCACGCAGTTCTTAATGTTTTACCGAAAGACGCGGGTTAATCAAACTTGGATATTATACAAAATGTTGTCCGAATTTAAGAATAAACTTATCATTTATCTTGGCATTAAGCCAAAAACAATTGTTCTCCGAGAAAGAGGACAGTTTCGAGTGGTGAAAAACAACTTCATGTTTATATTTGCGTTCAATTTCCTACATTTTGTCGGTTTGCTTAACGTAAACAGACAGATGAACGCCAAAAAGTGCATCATCCTCTTGGTGCTCAACTCTTACTGTGGAATTCAAACGTACCTTTTTATCTTTGACGTGTACAAACTATATAGAAAAGGTACACTCACAGACTTTCTTGACCCGTTTGGACGACGTATGAGCATGATACGACTATACGCCATAACGTTTTTCGCCAATTTATTTATTTTTCGCAAGACCACAGTGCAAAAATGGTTAAAAGCGTTACGTCTTTGTTCTGATGTCGAACTGAAGTTGCCAACTTTACTTAATTTTGTATTCGCTTTGGAAGTAGTATTCTAGGAGAGCGGTCGCTCTCTTAGATAAGACTTGATACTGCCTCTAATGCTAAAGGAGGGTTCTTTGATTGGCCGTAACTTTTTTCGTATTGTGTTTGCTGCTTTGAAATTTTGCCAGTGAACTAAAATTTGGGCCCTAATTATGTGGTTAAAATTTCAAAGAGATCCAACTAATAGTTAATTCTATAATGAAAAAAGTTGTTAAGGGTGGTTTTAGAATCCATAAAATTAATCAGACATTTGGTGAAAAATACTATATTGTTCCATAGAGATAACATGGGATTTTTTTGAAAAATTACCTTAATTGGGATCGTGTATAAAGAAAACTAATCATTCGTTACGTTTGGGAACCATCTTAAATGAAAGATAACAGTCCATAGATGTGCCTTTTCTTAGTTTCATTAAGATCAATTAAGTTTAAGTATTGATTTTTATCATTATTAACACATACTCTGACTTACGTTGTTTTGGGTATAGGAATTACGGCGTTTTACCACTGTTAGAGACATGCATTTTAGCCCTAATTTTTTATATTGGACTTACGGCGTTTTTGTCGTGATTCACGCCGTTAGAGGGATATTAAGCAAGAGAAACATGGCGTTTGAGCTCTTGTAGGTGCTTGCCCGGGTGCTTGTGCGTGCTTGTGGATACTTGTAGGTGCTTGCGGGTACTTGTGGGCTCTTTTAGGTGCTTGTGGGTACTTGTGGGTACTGGTGGGTGCTTGTAGGTACTGGTGGGTGCTTGTAGGTACTGGTGGGTGCTTGTAGGTACTTGTGGGTGCTTGTAGGTACTTGTGGGTGCTTGTAGGTACTTGTGGGTGCTTGTAGGTACTTGTGGGTGCTTGTAGGTACTTGTGGGTTCTTGTGGGTAGTTGTGGGTGCTTGTAGGTACTTGTGGGTACTTGTAGGTACTTGTGGGTGTTGTGGGTACTTGTGGGTAATTGTGGGTACTTGTGGGTGCTTGTAGGTACTTGTGGGTACTTG
>JAEQBA010003161.1:0-30255 GCA_019434445.1 Phalangium opilio
TTTATAAAAAACCGTCTTGGTTTGGACCAAGGCCGAAAAAACAAACGATATGTTTGGGTTTATCAATTGACTGAAGTTTCAGATATTGAAAATTTTTTTCTAGTTATTTTTATCCACTCAATCCTTAATCAATATTTAATTCAATCAACTGATTTTACTGTTAATCGATCTAGTCCCTCTAAATTAATTGAAAAAATTACATATCTACGCTTTTTCAAGAACAATTACATTTTCCGAAAACATTTTATCATGAAATTAATTATTTTGAAGGGAGTACGTGTTGAGGGATCAGTATTGAATATTTGAAATGTTCTACTGGATGTCTAAAAAGAGCAAGCGAACTTTGGCATAACTCGAATGGAAAATGTAAATATTTATAGATGCCAAACCAGGGTGTTGCGCGAATTTATACATTAAATTTCGTATATCGAAATGCTACATTTCTATTGTCGCCTCTATGAAGGTAAAGTTGCACTGGAACTTCCATTTCCATACTTTAGAATTTCTTGGTCATAACTCAGTCTTCATTTGAAACGTCACCCCCTACTTTACACCGGTTACGTATTACGCGTAATCATTTTAGCAAGCGTAAAGATCATTTCGGAAAACACAGGGGCGAGGCCACCATTGGGGTGTATTCTCCCTCGCACCAAGGGTCATCGCCAGACGGTGCCAAAGTTCACTACGGGCAGGAGGCTAGTCAACTAGCACTGCCTATAGCGGTGCTTCTAAGCGAGCGAGAAAATGAAAGAGAGAAAACACCCCAATGGCGGGATCACACCTGTGTTTTAGTTTCTCTGTATGTAATTTCCAAAATGGTCTACTCACTTACAAATGTACACCGATTACACTGAGTGATCGGTCGTTCGGGCGCTAGCGAGTGTCAAGCCATAACCATAACCATTCATGTACACGAATGTTTTATAGTGTTAGGTTAATAAGGTTGGCGGGCAAGTCCGGAGTGTCATGTACCGTTTACTAATGTGAAAAGGTTTCGATCTATATGGTAATATAATATGTGTGTTGCGACGGCTCAGATGACCCATACACTGGAACCACTGGTGATTATAAAATGCAATATATTGGGAAAATAGAGGAAGGGAGGGGGTGTCGGAGTTAAATGTGACCTTCTGAATGATGTGTTTAACCATATTATATCCGCGGGAAATGAATATAACAAGTCATTGGTACTGAGAAGTATTTCTGTTTATGTGATCTTTACCCTTAACCACGCAGGATAAACTTTGTTGCTTTGTCTTAAGTAGACGACATTCACTGTAAACGACAGTCTTATCAACAACTTGAAACAGATTTAAACTTCTTTTGGTGCAAACTTGAAAATTTGTCAAGCCAGCAACAATTAAAACTATGTTGGTCAAGGTGCTTACAAGTCAGTGAGCATCGACACGAAATCCCTTCAAAATAATTAATTTCATGATAAAATGTTTTCGGAAAATGTAATTGTTCTTGAAAAAGCGTAGATATGTAATTTTTTCAATTAATTTAGAGGGACAAGATCGATTAACAGTAAAATCAGTTGATTGAATTAAATATTGATTAAGGATTGAGTGGATAAAAATAACTAGAAAAAAATTTCAATATCTGAAACTTCAGTCAATTGATAAACCTCAAACATATCGTTTGTTTTTTCGGCCTTGGTCCAAACCAAGACGGTTTTTTATAATATCTGTCACTTCAGTCTTAATGTAATTAAATTTTGAATAATCATGTTTGCTTCACCGTCATACATTTGTACTCAAAAATATAACGGTGCATTCAAACACCATATATGCTGTTTTTTCCGGTGCCAAAAAAGTCATCATTTAGGGTGTACTTTAACCCCATTTTTATGATCAATTCACGCCATTTGCTAATATTATTTGCAAGTATTAAGGAAATATTAGGCATTTATGCACCATTTACAGTGGTTTTTAACATCTTTGTTAGGCAATCTGTTGAACTTCTAATATTACTTAGTTTAATGGTGTTAAAAGTATGGAAAAAGTACGCTACCTCTGTCACATTATTAAACCAAGTGAAGTGAAATAGTTGTTAAATATTTATTTTTTCCATATTTAGCACCACGTTTATGGTGTAAAACAAACCCTGTTTACCCATTTAAAGGCCTGTTTACCCATTTAAAGACCCTATTTCCCCCGTTTTAAGGCCCCTATTGACCCATTTCAAGTTAATTGTACTATGGTAATTAACCGCTTGCCTGCCTTACGACCGAATTCCAATTCGGCTGAAAACTACCGCAATTTGGCGGTTTTGGATTTGGTCTTATGGGACAAACATCTTGGCTTAAATTAAAATTCTATCTACGCCCGTTAATATCTGATTAACTTGAGTGGTTATGTAAAATGAGCAATAATCCCATCTATTTTGTAAAACATTAAGCAAAATTTATAGTTTAGAAGAATGAAATATTTTTAAATCGCAGAAATGCTCCGTTATAAAGGGATTCGCTTATTTTAAGTCAAATTACGTAACACTGTAACGAACTTAAACGAAGTTTGAACATACAATGAGTTCCCAAAAATAATTCTAACGTAATATAGTGCCTACGGAAAACAACATATTATTAAAAGCAAATATTTTTATTTTTAAACGCTGTCAACGATAAAACGTTTGTTATTATTGAACTTTTTTTTTTATTAATTTATAACATTTATAGCATAATTACGTCTACTATTAAGAGGTACAATGCTTGAACTTTGTGTCTCAATGACACGTAACCTAACTAACATATGCCTTACCTAACCCGACCTATAAAACAAGCAATATTTTCAACGTTTTTTGTTGAGGGACCTTGAAAAATAAACGATTTCTTGGAAAAGGCCCAGTTGATTAGTAATGACCTAATATTAATCTTGGATTGTAAAATAAAAATAAAATTCTTATGCCATGAAATATTTTCCAATAAGCATGTACTTTTAAAAAATTGTGCATACAGACCTCAGAAAGGTTTTTAAGTGATGTTTTAAAAAGTAAAACATGCTCATTATTAAAACCAATCTGACTCCATTACATTAGTTGTTGCCCAAAAGAGTTCATTTGGATAATTTTAACGGCATTAACTTTTTTACTTAAAATCGTGTTCAGTCAGGATTGATATAATAAGAGAGCCTTCAACGTGTACAAACACAATAGGAAAGGTAGTGAAGTTCCACTGAACAAGACTATAAATATTCCTGTAAATCAGGCGTATGGTCCTGAAATGGGGTGAACAGGGGTTTGATATGAGATTAATAGGGGTTTTAAATTGGTACATGAAATGGGGGTAAATTGGGACATGAAATGGGTGTAAATTGGGACATGAAATGGGTGTAAATTGGGACATGAAATGGGGTAAATATGGACATGAAATGGGGGTAAATATGGACATGAAATGGAAGTGAATATGGACTTGAAATGGGGTAAATATGGACTTGAAATGGGTCTAAATATGGACTTGAAATGGGTCTAAATATGGACTTGAAATCGGTCTAAATATGGACTTGAAATGGGTCTAAATATGGACTTAAGTGCTCCTTTAATTGTAAAGATTAAATAGGAAAATTGAGACTGGGTGAAAGATAAGTGTAGTTTCAATTTTAATTAAATAAGGTATCCATGAATTTAACCAAAAAATCATGTTTTGGGTTAATTTCACCTTAATTTTACTTACGTTTAAAGGTTTATCTCGATTAAGTTTAGTTTAAAGGCTTAACTCGATTAAGTTTAGTTTAAAGGCTTAACTCGATTAAGTTTAGTTTAAAGTGTTATCTCGATTAAGTTTAGTTTAAAGGCTTATCTCGATTAAGTTTAGTTTAAAGGCTTATCTCGATTAAGTTTAGTTCAAAGGCTTATCTCGATTAAGTTTAGTTTAAAGGCTTATCTCGATTAAGTTTAGTTCAAAGGCTTATCTCGATTAAGTTTAGTTCAAAGGTTTATCTCGATTAAGTTTAGTTTAAAGGCTTATCTCGATTAAGTCTAATTTAAAGGCTTATCTCGATTAAGTTTAGTTCAAAGGTTTATCTCGATTAAGTTTAGTTTAAAGGCTTATCTCGATTAAGTTTAATTTAAAGGTTTATCCGGATACAGTTTAATTTAAAGGTTTATCCGGATTAAGTTTAATTCAAATGTTTATCTCGATTAAGTTTAATTTAAAGGTTTATCTCGATTAAGTTTAATTTAAAGGTTTATCCGGATTAAGTTTATTTAAAGGTTTATCCGGATTAAATTTAATTAAAGGTTTATCCGGATTAAATTTAATTAAGGGTTTATCCAGATTAAGTTTAATTAAAGGTTTATCCGGATTAAATTTAATTAAAGGTTTATCCGGATTAAGTTTAATTAAAGGTTTATCCGGATTAAGTTTAATTAAAGGTTTATCCTAATTAAGTATATTTTAAAGGTTTATCCTGATTAAGTTTAATTTAAAGGTTTATCTTGATTAAGTGTGAAATAGAAATACGAGGCATTATCAACAGCTATACAGTTTAAATATTAATTAAGTAGTCCATTTAAAATTTATTCGAGTTTTTATCCAAAATATGTATATTTTATGTTTAAATTCACCCTAATTATTAGGCCAGTGCGGGTAGTGATTTTTGGGTTTCGGGTCGGGTACGGGTAGTTGAAAAAACTTCCAATCGGGTATCGGGTCGGGTACCCGGATTTCTAACGGATACTCGAATAATTAGGCCTAGCTAAACTACCATTAGTCGGGTGCTTTTTGGGTAGCAAAAAATCATATACCCGACTTATCGGGATGAAATACTTTTATTTGTGAAAAAAATAAGTGTCATGAAAGACTTGGATATCATTATGGCGAAAAGTACAAAAATAAGACGCTAAAGGTGGAATTCATAAACGTCGGACGCAACGCAATTTACTACAGGCAAAGGCAGGGCGTCGTGCGCAAACTTCCGCCTTTTGCGCACGACGCCCTGCCTCTGCCTGTACTAAATTGCGTCCGACGTTTATGAATTCCACCCTTAAACTATTAGCGAGGATTGAAATAATGAATAATACTGAGCATTGTGGAAAAGTTTACTCAAACTTAAGTTCTTCTAAGTTCAAGAAACTTTGCCAAACCAATACCAGATTGTCCTAAGCCTTGTCACGGGTAATGAGCGAGAAAATTTAAATATTCGAATAATTTCGGGTATTAAGAAATTAAGTTTTCGGGTATCGGGTACTCGCACAGGCCTACTAATTATACTTAATTATGTTGAAATTAATGAAGGATTGTGGTTTGGCAGTATTGATTTATCTCATAAATTGAGCTTCAAAAAATTATTAACCCTAATTTTAATGTTTAGATGAGTTTTTGATTAGTTCCAACACATTGCGTTCAATTTTCATCATGCCCCGTGCTAAATTTGCGGTAACGTGAAGATTAACAATTAAATATGTTGTACCGGGGAGCCCGTTACAACGGATCACTACAAAGGTTACCATGTTAATGAATGATGTGATTCCATAGTTTCGCTTAAATACCAGTAATTAGATCAAATGCCTAAACAATTCATAGCAATTTTGACATATAAACAAACGGCAATGAGGACTGTGGAAATAGCGAACGTAACCCTCTGTTTTCCACGTGGTTACATTGAAAAAATCTGCACAAGGAATTTATTTGACTAATTACGTAAAGACAATGTTCTCCTGGTCACTTACATTTCTAAATTAAATAAACCACTCTTGGTGACAAATAATTTATAAAACGTAATATCATATACAGACTGTTTCACCAGGAAAAAAATTGTTTTAACGAATCGTTTCCAACGTGGTTACGTTGAATCTGTGCTGATGTAAACATGGAAATTCCTCTACATTGGTTCAGTTTAAGGAAATATATTACACACCTTCACAATTAGTACCATTTTAGTGAGATTAACAAATAATGAAACCCTGTATACCTCCTATATTTGTTGGTAGCAGAAAACGAAGCAGACTGCGTATTTTTGTAATACAGAGCTGGAAATTAGCTTTTTTATCTTTAAAGGGGAAAGACAGTATAAAGACAATATTACATAGACAAACTAAAATACAACTTAAGCCTTGGCCGTAAAGAACGTTCAAAAACTTTCTTTAAATGATATAAAAACCTGTATTATCTGTAATTATTTACCTGAATTACTTTTCTAGACGAAAATTCGACCTGATAACGACCTATTTCTTATTCAGGGTGCTACAGTTAATTAGAAAATACATATAAAGGTGCTCAAGCTCGGATGAAATACCAAAGTAATTTGTTAGCGTCTACTGCTAGATAGTCTGACCCAAAAGTAATTTTTGACGTACTTTCAGAATTAACTAAAATTAACATACTTAGAGTTAATTGATTTAAATTAAACTAGCCGATAGCACACCTTGAATACTTAATTGTTAATTCAAGAGTATTCCGAAAAGTAACTTCGCTGTAGTTTTTCTGTTCGCGGTGGGGGTAAATCACGAAAAACGCCATGTTAATCTCCATAGGAAATTTAGTAAAAGCATGTGAATTTTGCTTTAACGTTACAAAAGGGTGTCAAGTCATATCTACAAGGGCCTACCGGCCCTGTAGAATAAGAAAAAAATAATCACATACAGATAATTTTGAAAATAATAATAACGATGTCGATAACCGATTGAATGGTACGCTGTGTGTTCACAACCTTGTATTGTCAGGGCAGCATACTTGTTTTTTTTTAAATAAAGTATTTCATCCTCTCTCTCTCTCTCTCTCTCTCTCTCTCTCTCCAGGAAAATCTCTAAATCTCCACGAAAATCTTAAAATATCCATGAAAATCATAATATTTTATTGTAAATCTCCAAAATCTTATTCTTAATCTAGAAATCTCCTACAATATCCCAAAATTTTTAAAAACTAATACAAAATCTGAGGTAAAAAACTCAAAATCTCGTTGAATACTTGAAATCTCAAAATTCCGTATACTTAAATGCAGAACGTCCGACCCCTCGGTAATTTCACTGATCATTTGGGGATCACTTTTATTATTTTTTGACTTCTTATCCTGGGAAGTATTGGACTCTAACAATATCCGGAACCATCTCTGTTAGCCAAATTCTTATTAGGTCCGATCACCGCGCCACCTACGGCACTCCCTCATTTTGAGCTGGCAGGCTGATTTGCGCGCCAGCAACGGGCAAGTAACGAAACTTTAAGGTGTGTCCTGTGGTTTGAGGTAACGATTCAGAAACGGTGACAAGAACAGCTGTTAATAGAGTTTGCTAGAAATTTCGGTCAAACTAGTGTGGGGTCCTAGGCCCACGGATTGTTATGGATTTTCATAGAGTTCTAGACAGCCAGCTTTTCAACGATTGGCGCTGAAGAAGTTTTGAACACGCCCTACAGTTTGAGTGCCACAGCCTCTCGGCGTGGGATTTTTTTCAGTAGATTAGATAGTTTTCCTAGTGGGGAGGAAACTTTCAACCCTCTTTTACGATTGCCATAGACAATTTTGACTAGCAGGGATGGATACTATATAAAGCCTCAGTTTCCTTTACTTCCCAGGATAAGACGTCATTAACTTCTGATTAAAATTATACCTTACAATGCTAGGAATGCGCAGAAAAAATATTTTAGCTTAAAATTAATTTTCGGGTGTGTATTCTAAATCATTTTCTTGTTTTCTTAAAAAAATATTTTGAAGGTTGTATTTTAAAAAACAAATAGCTAACTTTAAAAGTGGTTTTTTTTGGCGTGGTTAGATTATACGTATAATGAATTCAATAAAGCCATGTAAACATTTTGTTCCACTTTTATCAATAGTGCTCATAATCAAAATATCTTTGTATTTGGTATAGAAGTTTCCATTTTATTGCGTAGCAGCAGATTTGAAAAAAAAATTTCTTTTTATGATTTCACTAGCTGTTGTCCGCGGCGTTGCTCGCGTGTAATAAGAACTTCCATCAAAATGATATAAAGAATGGGTAGAGTTTACTGATGACCAATATTTTTGTAGCACCCTAGGAGTGAAGGTACTTGGCGTTGCCCGTCAGCCCGTCGGGACTTTTTTTATTACTTTCCACGCGGATATTAATCCATAAAGAAGGGTTTTTAAGTTTGTGGCCGCCGTTTAAAAAGACGGCAACAAATCGAACCCAAAAGACCTTTCAGCCCGTCTATAGGTTAAGGAAACTAGTGTACTAAATATATGTGAAATCGCTTCAAACGCGCGGACTTTGTTGCATAGAGAAATCTTTTTACATTTCTGGTCGCCATTTTTTAAGATGGCGGCGGATTGGAAACATCTTTCATAGAACGCGCCAACTGCTTATGAGTAACGTTCTTGCAAATTTTCAGCCTTCTATGGCAAGCGGTTTGGGCTGGACGTTGATTATCAGTCAGTCTGTCAGTCAGTCAGGACTTTGATTTATTCTAGGAGAGCGGTAGCTCTGTTAGATAAGACTTCATACTGCCTCTAATGTATAAGGAAGATTATTTGATTGGCTCTTACTTTTTTTGTTATAGATATAGATGGAACTACTGCACTAAATACTAAAGAAATTTGTTAAAAGACCACCGCCGTGAAACGCGATTAAGAGTTTTACGGCGGTGGTAACTTTGGTCTTTTGTAATGGAAAGACCAAGATTATTTTTTTTTTGGTTTTGACAAAATAGTCCTGGTCCATATTAAAATTATAAAAAACCGTCTTGGTTTGGACCAAGGCCGAAAAAACAAACGATATGTTTGAGGTTTATCAATTGACTGAAGTTTCAGATATTGAAATTTTTTTCTAGTTATTTTTATCCACTCAATCCTTAATCAATATTTAATTCAATCAACTGATTTTACTGTTAATCGATCTTGTCCCTCTAAATTAATTGAAAAAATTACATATCTACGCTTTTTCAAGAACAATTACATTTTCCGAAAACATTTTATCATGAAATTAATTATTTTGAAGGGAGTACGTGTTGAGGGATCAGTATTGAATATTTGAAATGTTCTACTGGATGTCTAAAAAGAGCAACCGAACTTTGGCATAACTCGAATGGAAAATGCAAATATTTATTTGATGCCAAACCAGGGTGTTGCGCGAATTTATACATTAAATTTCGTATATCGAAATGCTACATTTCTATTGTCGCCTCTATGAAGGTAAAGTTGCACTGGAACTTCCATTTCCATACTTTAGAATTTCTTGGTCATAACTCAGTCTTCATTTGAAACGTCACCCCCCTACTTTACACCGGTTACGTATTAAGCCTTGTTTTCACGGGACCGAAATTTGGCGCAAAATTCCGCTTTGACGCACCGAAATTTTGCTTATCACCGCGGCGAGAGGTTTTCACAGAGCCGTTTTTTCGGCGAGCAATATTTTTTTCTCCCTCTTTTCTGTCGTCTGCTCTTTAGTCTGCTTCATTTTATTTTTTATTGAACTTCCATTTTTAGAGAATTCCGTATGTCTGGCCCGTTTTTTCCCCTCTTCTTTCAGTAGTCTGCCCTATGGTCTGCTTGATTATTTATTTATATTCCCAAAAATAAAATGGATAACAATAGCCAAGCATTAATTAGAGCCAATTTAGGAGTTATTAACCTTGCGGTTATAATATTAGCTACTCAGGTTTTAAATAGGAATAATCGCAAGTATAAAAAATCCATATGGGTGAGAAATATATTTCGAAAGAGAAAAGAACAAGGCTGTTTTTCTAATCTCATCAGAGAAATGAGGGAATCTGATTTGGATAGCCACTTTAGGTAAGAGGATTTGCAACATATCATAAATTTATAACCAATATTAACTTTATAATTGATCAACAGATTTTTCCGAATGACTCCTGGACAATTTAATGAAATATTAACCTTAATCAAAGATCGAATTTCAAAGAATGATACTGTCATGAGAAAATGCATCTCCGCCGAGGAAAGACTGGCTCTCACACTGCGGTAAGTATGGATAGCTGATATAGTATTTTATTGCCAACAGTATCAATTTAAAATAAAATTGATATTAATAATGGTATAAATTATTTCAGGTTCCTTGCAAGTGGTGACATGCAAGTCAGTATGTCTTTCGCCTTTCGATTGGGCAGAACAACTGTCAGCAATATAATTAAAGAGACCTGCGCTGCCATTTGGGATATTATGTCACTATCATACGTTAAGTTTCCCGAATCTAAAAATGACTGGTTGGAAATAGCTAAAGGATTTGAAAAAACTTGGAATCTGCCCCATTGCTTGGGTGCTCTCGACGGAAAGCATGTAGTAATCGAGTGCCCTTCAAATTCTGGCTCAAAGTTTTTTAACTACAAGGGAACTTTTAGTATCATACTTATGGCCCTTTGCGACTCGAACTACGTTTTTCGAATGGTGGACATAGGGAGTTTTGGGAGCCAGAGTGATGGTGGTGTTTTTTCAAAAACCTCATTTGGAGCACGGGTTCAAACCAATCCCGCATCTTTGAATATTCCACATTCAAGCCCTCTAGTCAATTCACAAATAAATTTCCCTTATTTTTTTGTTGGAGACGAGGCCTTTCCTCTATTAGAAAACTTACTACGACCATACCCAGGAAAGGATCTAAGCCACGAAAAGAAGATATTCAACTATAGATTGAGCCGTGCGCGACGTATTATTGAGAATACTTTTGGTATAATGGCAGCTCGTTGGCGAATATTCCGGAAGCCAATAAAAGGAAAATGTGAAAACATAGACCAGATTGTAAAGGCATGCATAGTGTTGCATAATTTTTTAATGACCCACGAGACCAATACCTTATCCCATAAAAGAAGATACAAGCCACCCAATTTTGCAGATACTGAAGATACAAATGGTAACATCATAGGAGGAGGATGGAGAAATATTGTAGCTGGTGGAAATGCAATTAGGGTGGGGGGTGTCAGGGGTGCAAATAGGCATGGAGCACAACCCGCAGAACTAAGAAATACCCTGGCCAGCTATCTTTGCAATGAAGGTGCGGTTGAATGGCAAGACGCTTACGTAAACAGAGGAAACATAAATACATAATTGAAATTCCTTATCTTTTTTCGAGTTTCGCAAGTAAAGAAAAAATTAACTGACAAAAGTTTAATTTTTATTCTTTTTGGTTAAACTTTTCAAATAAAATCTGTTCAAACTTAAAACGCACATCTGCTTTATCTGTTTCGCTTAATTTTTCAAAGCGTTTCTCCACACTTCGGAAATAATAGTAACTTTCTGTGTGTTCCGGAGATTTGTTTTGGGGCATAAGTTGTTCCAAGTTTGACGTTGCTTTTTGCAATATATTTATTACTTCCTTATTAATTCCATTATCTTGTAATTTCTTCTTTTTTTTTGGTCCTTCTGTTTCCGTCGTATCTCCTTCTTCAGATGACCTCACGCTCTTGCCACAATTAAATTCAGTGTCGGTGGTTGATGACCTTGAAGTTGAACATTGTGGGTCATTATTCAAAAGATTTCCTTCATGTCTGAAAATATTTTCTTATTTAAAGTTCTGGATTACATGCTAAATAGATAAAAACCTACAAAGAACAATCTTGGTTTTCTTGGATGACAATTTCGCTTTCGTCAATTATTATTGCTTGCTCTTCAAAATTACTCGTAGTTCTAAAATTATAGTATTATAATTTTGATCTCACTTTAATTATGTAAAATTTCAATCATACTCTCTGTGGGCGACAGAGGTTTCCAAGAACCCTTCCAAAATCACATAGAGCCTCCATTTAGGTTTAACAACATCTTTCGAGCCGCTACCACTCTTGAGTTTCAAAAGGAAAGCCCTTCTCTCTTTCATATACCTGTCTCTCAAACCCTTCCATTTTGAAGCTGCATCATCTCCTATTTTTAGACAAAGCTAATTAGCAACATAAATTTAAAAAGACACACCAGAAGCGGTTGGAAATATGATTTCTATTCACTCAATGAAAACTACTTACTAGATAGCCCAAATTTTTCCCCTATAGATCTCCAACAATTGTCTTTCTTGACGTTATCCTTGTAGTCTTTACTACTTCCATCGTAAAGAAATGGATGTTTTCGAACTTCTTCGATAAAATCTTCATTGTTTACATCCTTTTTTGAAATTCTCAACTTCATCGCGGCCGCCATTTTAATTTTACCAAAAAACCCCCCCAAAAGATCGAGAAACGACGTCCGAGTGACGTACGATCATACGGCCCTATTATTGGCTGCGACAATATTCGGCGGCCAAAAAACTAGAGCTCCACTCTACTCCGGCGAAAAGAGACTTTTCGTTTCGGCGCGCCGAAGTTTTTTCGGTGGCGGCAGGTTTTCGCCCGATTTCGCCCGATTTCGCCCCGATTTTCGCCCCGTGAAAACCGGCTTTTACTCGTAATCATTTTAGCAAGGGTAAAGATCATTTCGGAAAACACAGGGGCGAGGCCACCATTGGGGTGTATTCTCCCTCGCACCAAGGGTCATCGCCAGACGGTGCCAAAGTTCACTACGGGCAGGAGGCTAGTCAACTAGCACTGAATATAGCGGTGCTTCTAAGCGAGCGAGAAAATGAAAGAGAGAAAACACCCCAATGGCGGGATCACACCTGTGTTTTAGTTTCTCTTTATGTAATTTCCAAAATGGTCTACTCACTTACAAATGTACACCGATTACACTGAGTGATCGGTCGTTCGGGCGCTAGCAAGTGTCAAGCCATAACCATAACCATTCATGTACACGAATGTTTTATAGTGTTAGGTTAATAAGGTTGGCGGGCAAGTCCGGAGTGTCATGTACCGTTTACTAATGTGAAAAGGTTTCGATCTATATGGTAATATAATATAGTGTGTTGCGACGGCTCAGATGACCCATACACTGGAACCACTGGTGATTATAAAATGCAATATATTGGGAAAATAGAGGAAGGGAGGGGGTGTCGGAGTTAAATGTGACCTTCTGAATGATGTGTTTAACCATATTATATCCGCGGGAAATGAATATAACAAGTCATTGGTACTGAGAAGTATTTCTGTTTATGTGATCTTTACCCTTAACCACGCAGGATAAACTTTGTTGCTTTGTCTTAAGTAGACGACATTCACTGTAAACGACAGTCTTATCAACAACTTGAAACAGATTTAAACTTCTTTTGGTGCAAACTTGAAAATTTGTCAAGCCAGCAACAATTAAAACTATGTTGGTCAAGGTGCTTACAAGTCAGTGAGCATCGACACGAAATCCCTTCAAAATAATTAATTTCATGATAAAATGTTTTCGGAAAATGTAATTGTTCTTGAAAAAGCGTAGATATGTAATTTTTTCAATTAATTTAGAGGGACAAGATCGATTAACAGTAAAATCAGTTGATTGAATTAAATATTGATTAAGGATTGAGTGGATAAAAATAACTAGAAAAAAATTTCAATATCTGAAACTTCAGTCAATTGATAAACCTCAAACATATCGTTTGTTTTTTCGGCCTTGGTCCAAACCAAGACGGTTTTTTATAATATCTGTCACTTCAGTCTTAATGTAATTAAATTTTGAATAATCATGTTTGCTTCACCGTCATACATTTGTACTCAAAAATATAACGGTGCATTCAAACACCATATATGCTGTTTTTTCCGGTGCCAAAAAAGTCATCATTTAGGGTGTACTTTAACCCCATTTTTATGATCAATTCACGCCATTTGCTAATATTATTTGCAAGTATTAAGGAAATATTAGGCATTTATGCACCATTTACAGTGGTTTTTAACATCTTTGTTAGGCAATCTGTTGAACTTCTAATATTACTTAGTTTAATGGTGTTAAAAGTATGGAAAAAGTACGCTACCTCTGTCACATTATTAAACCAAGTGAAGTGAAATAGTTGTTAAATATTTATTTTTTCCATATTTAGCACCACGTTTATGGTGTAAAACAAACCCTGTTTACCCATTTAAAGGCCTGTTTACCCATTTAAAGACCCTATTTCCCCCGTTTTAAGGCCCCTATTGACCCATTTCAAGTTAATTGTACTATGGTAATTAACCGCTTGCCTGCCTTACGACCGAATTCCAATTCGGCTGAAAACTACCGCAATTTGGCGGTTTTGGATTTGGTCTTATGGGACAAACATCTTGGCTTAAATTAAAATTCTATCTACGCCCGTTAATATCTGATTAACTTGAGTGGTTATGTAAAATGAGCAATAATCCCATCTATTTTGTAAAACATTAAGCAAAATTTATAGTTTAGAAGAATGAAATATTTTTAAATCGCAGAAATGCTCCGTTATAAAGGGATTCGCTTATTTTAAGTCAAATTACGTAACACTGTAACGAACTTAAACGAAGTTTGAACATACAATGAGTTCCCAAAAATAATTCTAACGTAATATAGTGCCTACGGAAAACAACATATTATTAAAAGCAAATATTTTTATTTTTAAACGCTGTCAACGATAAAACGTTTGTTATTATTGAACTTTTTTTTTATTAAATTTATAACATTTATAGCATAATTACGTCTACTATTAAGAGGTACAATGCTTGAACTTTGTGTCTCAATGACACGTAACCTAACTAACATATGCCTTACCTAACCCGACCTATAAAACAAGCAATATTTTCAACGTTTTTTGTTGAGGGACCTTGAAAAATAAACGATTTCTTGGAAAAGGCCCAAGTTGATTAGTAATGACCTAATATTAATCTTGGATTGTAAAATAAAAATAAAATTCTTATGCCATGAAATATTTTCCAATAAGCATGTACTTTTAAAAAATTGTGCATACAGACCTCAGAAAGGTTTTTAAGTGATGTTTTAAAAAGTAAAACATGCTCATTATTAAAACCAATCTGACTCCATTACATTAGTTGTTGCCCAAAAGAGTTCATTTGGATAATTTTAACGGCATTAACTTTTTTACTTAAAATCGTGTTCAGTCAGGATTGATATAATAAGAGAGCCTTCAACGTGTACAAACACAATAGGAAAGGTAGTGAAGTTCCACTGAACAAGACTATAAATATTCCTGTAAATCAGGCGTATGGTCCTGAAATGGGGTGAACAGGGGTTTGATATGAGATTAATAGGGGTTTTAAATTGGTACATGAAATGGGGGTAAATTGGGACATGAAATGGGTGTAAATTGGGACATGAAATGGGTGTAAATTGGGACATGAAATGGGGTAAATATGGACATGAAATGGGGGTAAATATGGACATGAAATGGAAGTGAATATGGACTTGAAATGGGGTAAATATGGACTTGAAATGGGTCTAAATATGGACTTGAAATGGGTCTAAATATGGACTTGAAATCGGTCTAAATATGGACTTGAAATGGGTCTAAATATGGACTTAAGTGCTCCTTTAATTGTAAAGATTAAATAGGAAAATTGAGACTGGGTGAAAGATAAGTGTAGTTTCAATTTTAATTAAATAAGGTATCCATGAATTTAACCAAAAAATCATGTTTTGGGTTAATTTCACCTTAATTTTACTTACGTTTAAAGGTTTATCTCGATTAAGTTTAGTTTAAAGGCTTAACTCGATTAAGTTTAGTTTAAAGGCTTAACTCGATTA
Organism: Phalangium opilio; assembly: GCA_019434445.1. Lineage (NCBI taxonomy): Eukaryota > Metazoa > Arthropoda > Arachnida > Opiliones > Phalangiidae > Phalangium > Phalangium opilio. Next base: position 15,471 of record JAEQBA010003161.1, read on the forward strand.
AGTTTAGTTTAAAGTGTTATCTCGATTAAGTTTAGTTTAAAGGCTTATCTCGATTAAGTTTAGTTTAAAGGCTTATCTCGATTAAGTTTAGTTCAAAGGCTTATCTCGATTAAGTTTAGTTTAAAGGCTTATCTCGATTAAGTTTAGTTCAAAGGCTTATCTCGATTAAGTTTAGTTCAAAGGTTTATCTCGATTAAGTTTAGTTTAAAGGCTTATCTCGATTAAGTCTAATTTAAAGGCTTATCTCGATTAAGTTTAGTTCAAAGGTTTATCTCGATTAAGTTTAGTTTAAAGGCTTATCTCGATTAAGTTTAATTTAAAGGTTTATCCGGATACAGTTTAATTTAAAGGTTTATCCGGATTAAGTTTAATTCAAATGTTTATCTCGATTAAGTTTAATTTAAAGGTTTATCTCGATTAAGTTTAATTTAAAGGTTTATCCGGATTAAGTTTATTTAAAGGTTTATCCGGATTAAATTTAATTAAAGGTTTATCCGGATTAAATTTAATTAAGGGTTTATCCAGATTAAGTTTAATTAAAGGTTTATCCGGATTAAATTTAATTAAAGGTTTATCCGGATTAAGTTTAATTAAAGGTTTATCCGGATTAAGTTTAATTAAAGGTTTATCCTAATTAAGTATATTTTAAAGGTTTATCCTGATTAAGTTTAATTTAAAGGTTTATCTTGATTAAGTGTGAAATAGAAATACGAGGCATTATCAACAGCTATACAGTTTAAATATTAATTAAGTAGTCCATTTAAAATTTATTCGAGTTTTTATCCAAAATATGTATATTTTATGTTTAAATTCACCCTAATTATTAGGCCAGTGCGGGTAGTGATTTTTGGGTTTCGGGTCGGGTACGGGTAGTTGAAAAAACTTCCAATCGGGTATCGGGTCGGGTACCCGGATTTCTAACGGATACTCGAATAATTAGGCCTAGCTAAACTACCATTAGTCGGGTGCTTTTTGGGTAGCAAAAAATCATATACCCGACTTATCGGGATGAAATACTTTTATTTGTGAAAAAAATAAGTGTCATGAAAGACTTGGATATCATTATGGCGAAAAGTACAAAAATAAGACGCTAAAGGTGGAATTCATAAACGTCGGACGCAACGCAATTTACTACAGGCAAAGGCAGGGCGTCGTGCGCAAACTTCCGCCTTTTGCGCACGACGCCCTGCCTCTGCCTGTACTAAATTGCGTCCGACGTTTATGAATTCCACCCTTAAACTATTAGCGAGGATTGAAATAATGAATAATACTGAGCATTGTGGAAAAGTTTACTCAAACTTAAGTTCTTCTAAGTTCAAGAAACTTTGCCAAACCAATACCAGATTGTCCTAAGCCTTGTCACGGGTAATGAGCGAGAAAATTTAAATATTCGAATAATTTCGGGTATTAAGAAATTAAGTTTTCGGGTATCGGGTACTCGCACAGGCCTACTAATTATACTTAATTATGTTGAAATTAATGAAGGATTGTGGTTTGGCAGTATTGATTTATCTCATAAATTGAGCTTCAAAAAATTATTAACCCTAATTTTAATGTTTAGATGAGTTTTTGATTAGTTCCAACACATTGCGTTCAATTTTCATCATGCCCCGTGCTAAATTTGCGGTAACGTGAAGATTAACAATTAAATATGTTGTACCGGGGAGCCCGTTACAACGGATCACTACAAAGGTTACCATGTTAATGAATGATGTGATTCCATAGTTTCGCTTAAATACCAGTAATTAGATCAAATGCCTAAACAATTCATAGCAATTTTGACATATAAACAAACGGCAATGAGGACTGTGGAAATAGCGAACGTAACCCTCTGTTTTCCACGTGGTTACATTGAAAAAATCTGCACATGGAATTTATTTGACTAAACGTAAAGACAATGTTCTCCTGGATTAACCAGCACCACTGTTACTTATATTTCTAAATTAAAGAATCCACTCTTGGTAACAAATAGTTTATAAAACGTAATATCATATACGGACTGTTTCACCAGGAAAAAAATTGTTTTAACGAATCGTTTCCAAAGTGGTTACGTTGAGAGAATCTGTGCTGATGTAAACATGGAAATTCCTCTACATTGGTTCAGTTTAAGGAAATAAATTACACACCTTCACAATTAGTACCATTTTAGTGAGATTAACAAATAATGAAACCCTGTATACCTCCTATATTTGTTGGTAGCAGAAAACGAAGCAGACTGCGTATTTTGTAATACAGAGCTGGAAATTAGCTTTTTTATCTTTAAAGGGGAAAGACACTATAAAGACTATATTACATAGACAAACTAAAATACAACTTAAGCCTTGGCCGTAAAGAACGTTCAAAAACTTTCTTTAAATGATATAAAAACCTGTATTATCTGTAATTATTTACCTGAATTACTTTTCTAGACGAAAATTCGACCTGATAACGACCTATTTCTTATTCAGGGTGCTACAGTTAATTAGAAAATACATATAAAGGTGCTCAAGCTCGGATGAAATACCAAAGTAATTTGTTAGCGTCTACTGCTAGATAGTCTGACCCAAAAGTAATTTTTGACGTACTTTCAGAATTAACTAAAATTAACATACTTAGAGTTAATTGATTTAAATTAAACTAGCCGATAGCACACCTTGAATACTTAATTGTTAATTCAAGAGTATTCCGAAAAGTAACTTCGCTGTAGTTTTTCTGTTCGCGGTGGGGGTAAATCACGAAAAACGCCATGTTAATCTCCATAGGAAATTTAGTAAAAGCATGTGAATTTTGCTTTAACGTTACAAAAGGGTGTCAAGTCATATCTACAAGGGCCTACCGGCCCTGTAGAATAACGCCGCCGCTACGGCAATGACTAATTTTTGGAGGTGCAATGCTGCCAGATACTTTTCCCTCGGTTGCTCAAATTCATTGCGTTTTCAGACACAGAACATCCGTAAAGGTTAATTTTTGTAAATGGCAAATTTTTAATTGGCTTTATTTCAATACCATTTAATTAAATTAGAAACCTGAACTTCTAAACGTCGAAGAACGTATAGTAAAACTTTAAAAATTTCGTCATAGACGCAGCCATTTTTCTAATTTTAGTTGACCTCTATTTCTTTCAATTATGAAACAGACGATAATCAGTTACCACAACCACGGCCCACCCGCTCGCGGACGTGATCGAATTAGCTATCCCTCTCTCCGTAAATGGCGGCTGATCACGTGATCATATTTTTACCATGGAAAACGCCACGAGATTCTTCAGAGCTCTCCGGCACTCACATGGACCAATGCCAGGGTGGGAAATAAGGATTTTTTTAAAACTGGACATTGCCCCCCCCCCTGGTTTGGAATAAATAAACTGGTCCATGACCATTGACCACGTCCCGTCGTCTGCTAAACTAAAGAAGTGATTAATCAAAATAGTTGAGATAATGTCTGGACTCTGGTTACCCTTGAATTTTCTTAGTGGTCCCGTGGACCACTGGCCCCTCTCTCATTTAATTTTTAAACTGGTTCAGGCAAGTTTTAAACTGGTCATTTGCTCTGTGCCACCGCCTTATTTCCCACGCTGACCAATACTATTTTAGACTGAATTTAACACGAGATTCATGAAATAAGTCAGCTCACTACCAACGAGATATCTCGTTTTTAGTGGTCAGCTTCCCACAGATGAACATGATATTTCATGCTTCTTCTTTCAATTGTTAAAAAGAATAAGATCACTTTGTTAACAAAAACTGTTCACGTTTCACTTTTCTAGGACTGTGATATTTTCTTTACGCCATTCGACATCATCACGTTTCTTAATCCATTATTTTACGCACCAACATCCCTTTTCCAATGGAGTGACAGTCTATTCATTTCCGGTAATCCCAAACCCTTCGAAAAAACTGGCTTTGGCCAAGGCTTTTTAATGTGCGATAATCAGGTAAATTTTATTTTTGTTTTCGATTATACAGTATAATATTTTAATCCCGAAGTTCTTTGTGGTTTTTCACTTTTCATTTGTTAAAATCGCAAACGAAAGTTCTAATAAATTGTCTTAAAGGGAGGGTAAAGTGGATAATCAAGTAATTTTTTATCGATTCTTATCAGTCTGCGTAATGAAACATTCAGGAAACGCCTCCGAATGATTTTAAAATTTAAATTAGGATCATATTTTAAGGATAGTTGAAATTGGCACCTCCGACCAATCGCGTAATGACCTGCCTTCTTACTAACAACATTTCCTTTATACAAGAACGAGTTTTGCTTCGCAGTCCTTAAAAAGCTGCATTTATACACAATCCTTGGCGACACTGTTTCAAACCCACAGAGGGCCAGGAATTAGAAATTATTATATGTATTGCAATTTGAAATTAAGTTTAATCGATGTGAGAAATTTGGTTTTAATTGCGTAGTTCAAACATTTGCTATGATTCCAAATTCTGCATAGCTCCATAGAGATTAACATTACGATTTCGGATTGAGTATAAATAGAAAATCCCCCACAGGGTTTTATAAATAACACTCTATATCTCGCGCCCACGATTTTCACGTCGCTCTCAATTTTTATCAAATCTGACGCAAAATTTTATTTGCCATGGAGCGTGCTACGGGTAATTTGTTAACATCCATGAATTGTCAAACTAATCATTCGGAGGTATATCCTGGATGTTACACCATGCAGATTTGTTTTATATTTTCAAGAAGAATCGATAATAAGTCATTTGATTTTCCTTTTCACTCTCCAGCCCTTTAAAGAAATTCTCACTTTATAGGTTTCTTTGTTATTTTTACTGACCTGGGCATACCTGTCAGTGTATCTCGCTGTTCACAAAAACCTATGCTGGACCAACAGAAACAACAACGAAAGCACAAACTCAACTAGTAAATTGTTCGTTTTGTGCGGTTCTGTGTGGAATCTTTTTCATACAATTGTTCTACAAAGTGAGTTAGTGATTCGATAAATCGCCTTGAAACTAGTTCTCTCAAGAATGAATTTTTGGCCTTTGATTTGTCGAGTTAGTCAAATTTTCAGATTCCAATTCCCTGACTTTTCCAAGTTCTCCCTGATCTTTTTCTACGATTCTCCCTGTCTTTTTGAGGCTTAAATACTATTTTTCTAAATACAAGAAATAAGTAAACAACTTAATTTGAATCGCATATAACGAGTATTTAACAAAACAATTTGCGATTTCGGTAAAGCTACGTTTAAATCACAGCAGGATGGTTGAAACGAAGAAAATTTAGCCACTTGATTCTTAAAATTCCCTGACCTTTTTGCCCCATTTTGAAATTCCCTGATTTTACCAGGTTTTCCCTGACCTGTGGCAACCCATCTTCAAAAAGACGCGCGAGAACACAAAATAATAAAATCCCTTCGAACTTTTAATGTTCATACTTGCCATCTACCCTTTGGGCTTTTCTTCCCTTTTTGTCGCCAGATAAGAGACGTTTAAAAGATATTAAACATAATCAAATGAAAACGTTAGCGGACTCAACATGGTTCAATAGTACAAAAACAATGTTTCTCCCTTCAATGCAGTCATCAGTCTAAGAGAGCTACTGCTCTCTATCAGAATATAGTTGATTTGCAACTGCATTTTAATCAGTTGTCTGTCATTCCTCATACAGGTAATGAGTTTTATTCACTACCAGTTGTAATGAAAATATGATTTTTTACATATTTATTCGAACGCGGTGACAGACACACACACAAACAGATACGTTCAGTGTAATACCTCTCCGTGACGTCATCGTCACTCGGAGGGGTAAAAATAGCGTAGCGAAAATAACCCTTTCGTACCAAAAACGTAAAAGAAGCTAGCTCCCTATGACAAGAGACCTTTGGTCTATCCTTATCTATCTAGATTGAAAATACCTAATGTAAGAAGCGTGGACACACTGGGATATTTTGGTGATTCACGCATTCTTGTTAAGAGAGGTGCCCTATTTTAAGATACTGTGCCCTTTTCTATAGAGAGGGCAGTTGTAAACAATTTTTAAATCCGAGGACGTGTCGTGTTCCTTACTTCAATAAATAAAGTTGTTTTTCTTATTTAGTTTATATCGAATTTTAGTGTTTGTATTTTAATCCGCCGACCTCAGTTAAGTTTAGTATGGAACTATTTCGAAACGTTTCATTAGAATCTAAAAAACATTCAAAGAACAAGCACGGAATTATATATTTCTGTTAGAAAGCGTTTAACTACTACCACAATGGCGGCTTGTACATTTTGGCAACAAAAAGAGATTTTATTTATTTTTAGCTCTTGTTCCATCATTTCCCAGCATGTGTGTTATGAATAACGGTCGAGCAACCGTGGTTGAAATCATTATCCATAATGGGCAATAAAAGAACCAGTGGTTAACCGGTTTTTAACAAAAGTATATAATTCGGTGCATGTTATTAGATTGTTTCTAAATGTCTGGTAGCGAAGATAATTCTTTATATGAATGAGGAATGAATTGCAGTTGCAAATCAATTATATTGGCATTTGTTCCTTTGGGGCTTTAATAGTAGGGAACCCTAAAAGTTTTTTTAGTTCGAAGAACTGTTTTTGTTATAATCGATTGTTATTATTACAAATTTCTCAGCAATACAAAGAAGCAAGAAATGCGTATCGGAGAGACTGGCCTTCACGTTTTGGTTTCTATGCATTTACGTTTTTGTCATATTCATCGGTAGTTATATGAAAGCGGATTATTCCATTGTCGGCTACGAAAAAAGACAATTTTCAAACACTAATTCAACAAACTCCCCTTAAGGCTGTCATGATTCAAGATGGATTTGAGCACCAGTTCTTAAAAAACGAGGTAATAATAAGTATCATAAGAAAATAATGTAAAGCTCCCCTTAAGTATGAAACGTATTACATTTTCATGCTAAACCATTTGCTTCCAAATTTGGCTCGCTTACGCTTTTACGCCCGGTGGGAGAGGTTTTAACACTGCTGTAAGCATTAATTTGCGGTTTCTATTTACAGGCGATGAAGGATCAAAGGTACAAGTCATTGCTACATCAGATGGAAGACAAGAGTTTATTTATCAACGTTTGGGCCACTCTTGAAAAAGATATATACGAAAAGATACGAGATGGTGAACAAATTCTCGTCATGAACTATTGGACCTGGAGATTATTAGCGTTCGAAGCGTTAAATGAAGAAAAAACATCATTCGGATTTTACGTTTCCGAAGAGCGATTTAAGCCTTCAAACCTCGTTTTAGGAGTGAGTCAAAATCTGTCAAAAACAATGAAAGATGAAATTAATATAGCGTAAGTGTCATAACTTGAAAAACGTATTTTCTTTAAAACTTCTAATTTCGAGACCCATCCACAAGATGGGGAAAATCGAGGGGTCGGATGTTTTTATATCAAAATCCTTCCAAATCGTTTTAAGTCTCTTAAAATCTCGAAATCACAAAATCTCACTACAAAATTTAAAATCTCGAAATTTCTCTTCAAAATCTAAAAATCTCCATACTTCTCATCAATGTAAAAAAATCTCCAAATTTCATTTCAAAATCGAAAAATCACGAAATCTCAACCTTAAAATCTAAAACTCTGCAAATACCGAAATCTTAACATAAAATCATATGAAAATCTCGAAATACGAATTGAACCTTAGAAGTGGAAATTCTTAAAATCACTTTGAAAATCGTGAAATCTAATTCAAAATCAGGAAATAATATTATAAATCTCAAAATGTCATTTAAGCAAAAGTAAATAGATATCAAAAAGTTAATAGCTATGTAAAATGAGTATCGAGTATCACGTGGCTTGCTTGTAACCAATAGGATGTTCGCATGACGTCATAGAAGCGACAAGAGATATTGGAAAGCAGTACAAATTACTGAGCATCATGGGAGTAAATTTAGGGCAATATCATTGGTAGCCGCGCTTACGTGATGGAAAATGGCGCCGTAGTAGTGCGGGTAATTGCTGAATTATGGTAAATTATATTAAAATACTAAAGTCTAAAACTGTAATTATTTTCATAATGCCGCGTAAAAAACGGTTTTAGTTTCGCCTTCGGTATCGACCTAGAGTAATTTATATCTGAAACCTACGAATCATACCGCATACTCTTCCATCATGTTGCAAACAAAAGTTTTCAAACGTCCTTGGCTCTTCCAACATTGTAGTATTGTTTAACGTTCATCTTTCTGTTTCACGAATTCGTCATAATCATATTCCTTATCCATTTTTCAAATTACTATTTTATCACATTCATAGGCAATCACATCTCACATGTAGTCTTCACAGATTTTGTACTAGGCCTAGGCTATACTGTCACAGTCGCACAGCAGACAGCTGATTGAAATTACCTTTAGAACGCATGCGCGTCGATTAAACCTTCAACAACCCGCACTACTTTGTCTGAGCGGCGCGACACTAGATACGTTAGGTACATGTCAAGTGGTTCGCTAGGTGCTACGCCATTTGTGCACTGCCGCGGAATAGGAGCGGGAATCTCAACTTTCATAACGCGCCCATGCCGGGGAGATATTAACTTCTTGTTTATAATCTATTTACTTCTGATTTAAGTACTCAATGGTCAGATTTTAAAATTTACAGTCAGAAGCTTATATAGTCTAAAATTTCGAACGTCCGTCCCCTCGGTAAAAACATTTAGTCATTCCCTGAATTAAATCTAAATCACTGTTTTAAATGCTTTTTTCTAATAGTATGATGATTCTTCTGGAAAGTTGCCCTTTTCAAAGACTATACAGTAAAATCGACTTTCATGTCGATAAGCACCTATGGAAAAACCAGTAGCGAAGGAAGTCGACGCAATTTCATTGAGAGATTTTACAGCAACTTGCGAACTTTGGTTGCTTGGCCTAGCAATGTGTATAATAAGTTATTTATTGGAAGCTTATTTCTCGATGTGGCGTTATATGATAGATGGAGCTAAAAGTTGCTCAATTATATCTTGAATATCCATGCCTAAAAGACGGTTTTCCTGGGACGGAATCATGGCCCAAAATATCGCTTTCCGGGCGTTAAAATATGTCTTTCACAACGACAAGGGATTTTCACGAAGCGGAAATCGGCGCTTCGAACCGGAACATTTATGTTCTGGCAGGGCCGGAAATAAGCACAGGACACTGGACATTGTCCTATATAATTTTAAAATGTCCTATAATTTTTTTAAAAAACTAAGGGGGTCATTGTACCCGTAAATTTTTGATAGTATGACTATGAAGACCCTACAAAGTTTTGCGCAATCCAGTGGACAATGTCCCATAAATTTTTCCAGTCAAAGGGGGTATCACTGGACACATGACCTATATGAAATTTTTCTAATTTCCGACCCTGTCTCCTGGTCAATATTAATGCGGCCCCAATTGACCTCTGGTAAACTGCCTGCTGTTTCCTCTAGAAATATAAGTGTAAATGAATGTCGTCTGCTCTATGCCATGGGAGGAATGAACAATATGCTCTTCTACTAATGTATACATGTAGTACCATTTATGATGTTTTGCAATCCAAGCCTATATGATAAGCTGCCTATAATTAGAGCCTGTTTTTCGTCGTAAGAAAACAATCTTTACGTTTCAGCCAGCCGAAAATGTTCCGCCGGTGATATTTTTTCGTACCGTTTTGATCCATTTCCGCCCCGTGAAAAGCAGCCTTTATAAGATCTTCACTGTAAAAAATACAGGTTTCAATTTAAACCATAAATGTGTATTCACTTTTTGTCCAAAACTCAAACCCTGGAAGGCTTAAATTGAAACCATTTTGGAATCTAATGGATTAATTGTAGAACATTTTCATTTTAGATCATTTTGGTTTTTTATTTCAATGGTTCAAGTTTAAACCATAAGTTTATCTAGCTTAAACCATTACAGTACTGCTTAAGAATCGTAATAGTACAAACATAAACCATTTTCGTATTATTATAAATTTAAAAACTAAAAATGGTTTAAATTCTGCTTATTATAATGTTGTAATGGTTTAAATGTGGCCTAATAGTGTTAGATGAAACTATTAACGATTTGCCTGTAAACCAGTTCTTAGCTGTTAACAGTAACACATTGGTCTGAAGGTACACGATTACTATTATGAATACAAAATATTATTGCGCTGCTGATAGTAACGTATTATTCTTAAGATACAAGATTTAATTTTCTGGTTGTAAACGTTAAAGAGTTACCAATGATGAAAATATTTCTTCAGATGGTCATTTTTATTCCCTACCAATGGATAGAATTCACATTCGACTTAATCCAATCTTGGGATTTACCATTTGACCGAACTCCCGCACCTAGGCAGGCTTTCCAAAAATAGAAATAGCGTCAAAAGACGGCACTTAGTGAAAATGATTATTACTTTAAAATTGTTCATTAAAGCTTTCACAAAAGTGTACAACCGGGATTTGCCTTAAATTTCAAATTAAGTTATATCGCGAAGAGCCCTGAGTCAATTAAACATGGCATTAAAATTTTAAAATCTTTCCTAACGTTAACTTTACATCGTTAATTTCTGTACGACTAAAATTCTTAATCAAATGCAAACGTAGTTTAAAACCTATCTGATCTCTTAAAATAAATGCTTAAAAGTATTGTAATTTATAATTTCAACTATTGGTTTTTCGGGGTTACGCCATCTGAGGTCGAACAGGTCCGTGGAGAAATGCAGAAATCAGCTTGCGCTCGACGTAGAAGGTTTGATCGCCATTTTTCCAGTGCCACCTTCGCCGTGTCGAAAAGTCTTTTATTTCTCGTCCTCCAGACTTGAAAGTTTAGCTCGGAGAGGATGACCAAAGTTACGTAAATTAGGCCGTTGTTGACCGGAAGGGGAGTGTAGTGCTCCATTGTCCTCCATCCCACGAACCAAAATACATATCGTTGAGTTGTCAAGAAAATGTCCCAAAAAACCCTGGAATATGTCTGGGGAAACGAGTCGCTCTTTAGTGCCGTATGTAAGGGATTAAGCACTCGCTAACATTTGATAACAATTCATCATTGAGCAAACCCCTTACGTATGAGGGATTCAATTACTAAACATTATGTCCCCATAAAGAAAGATGGCTGGCGCTTTAATCACACATGATAAAGATAACTGGGTAATTATGCTCCCCACAGCAATTCCCTCCGTTTTGCCCCACATTACTTGTCGTATGCTCGCATCGTCTTGGCTGATCGGAGTGACTTTCATTCTGTTTTTCTTGGGCTGTTATTTGCTGACGGAGTTCACAACGGAAAGCTACAATCCCATCGACACCCTCTCGGGCTTGATCAAATCGGGAATTCCACCTGCAATGATCGTGGAAACATACGAAAAACTAAAAGTTTCGGTGAATATCCTTTCTGTCTGTTAAGCTCCTCTTCTTCTCACTAGTACTGTTGATGAGCTCAAGCTTTTAGATGTAACGCGTCGAATTAAGGTCTACTCACTCAAGTTTGCGGTTTGTCTCGAAGTATCACAATTGTAACATAAGTAAATTCGTTGAAGTAAGCGTTGAGCATGGTGGGACTATTTACTCAAATCTTAACAGAAGTGAACTTTTCGAAGTAAGAATAATTTCACTAAAAATAAAAAATATCGATTGATTTATGTTCTATTAGAGATAATATCCTGCCGCCGTATTCTGCAGGCTTAGCCTTCCGCGCCCACTTGGATTCTCCTCGCTCATTGGTCAGGAGCGAAATTGGATTCTCTCTTCTGAGTGGCGGAAACGCTTTCGTCACTATTTTGGATTCTGTGACGTGCTAGGTCAAAAAAACAGGCAGATGCTGGGCGGGAATTTTAAACAATTCTACACTGAAAGAGCTGTCGTTCAACCTTAAAACCCGGTTAACCAGTTTGGGATTTCGGTTACATTTCATTGCTGAACGCACCGAAAGCAGACGACAGCATTTATTCTCTTTCCTACAATGGCAGCGATCGGTGGTGTTCTGCTAGCTGATATTGCTTTGGAAGAAGAGGAACGGTTAATTTATCGAAGAATTAGAGGACGCCGGGAGTGTGGCGCGCTCCTGTAAGCCCAGCTTCTGGGCGGCAAAGTTTGAGGGAATACGACACATGTCGGCGATCCTACCCTATAGGCGCCGACTGTCCCGTGTCCGCCGGAGGTGACTTACCCCAATTCCACCTTCCGTCACCTCCCAAGTAAACCTCATTTCCTTCCCTGCTTATCCACATACGACCTAGCGGCCCCCGTCTGTGCTGGGCCGCGTAGGGTCTCCCGCTCCATTCTTCCTGGTGCTCAAGGCCTAACGGCTAAGCACTAGTGCTCGTAGGTGGAAAAAAAAAAAAAAAAAAAAAAGGAGATGGATTTATTAAGTTACCAGACGCTGAATTTTTGCGCCAATATCGAATGTCGAAGGTGAAAGTAGAGAAGCTGTGCGAGATGTTAAAGCCCGAACTCGAGAAAGAGCGCACCGGAGGCTTATACGTTCTTACTGTTAAAGACGAAGTGTTGGTGACATTGCTTTTTTATGGCTCTGGCTCTTTCCACACAGCCTTGCCAGTAACTATGAACATGGAATGAGCCAACCATCAGTTAGTAGATCCATTGGTCGAGTTACTGATGCCATCAATGAAGTAATGCGGCACTACATTCGCTTTCCCACTGGAAATGCTGAAGTGGAAGCTATCAAGGTTCGTATTTATTTTGACCCGACAGATTGCGTTTCACAATTCTAAAATTTAATACTTCTTTTTCAGGCGTCATTCAGAGCCAGGTGCGTCTTTCTTGATGTTCTTGGAGCTATAGATTGTACCCATATCCAAATTAAAGCACCAGCTGTGGAACCCAATGCCCATCTTGATAGGCATGGGAATTATTCCATTAATGTGCAATTGGTAAATGATATATATCTAACTATAGGCAAACTGACAACTAACAGTTCTTTATCATGCTATAGATATGTGACAATGAAACCCGTATAAGGGATCTTGTGGCTCAATGGGGTGGTGGCACTCATGATGCCTTTATTTGGCGTTTCTGTGGCGTGCTGGAAGATTTTAAGGCTCATAAAATGCCTGAAGGTTATCTTCTTGGAGACAGTGGCTATCCTCTTCAGCCATTTTTAATGACCCCCATTCGTCAAGCCAGAACGCCGAATGAACAAAGATACAACCAACGTCACATGTCAGGTAATTGATGTTTATTAATCTACGCATTGTTACGTAAATAATATAGGGCTGTAATATAACGCTTCAATATTGTGCCAATTTGTTGTTGAGTTTCTTTGTTAAAAGCAGGAGCTACAGAGCAAGGCTTTGCAAAGGCACACACATTGACGTAAACATTTTTGTTCATTAGGTCGCAACGTTATAGAAAGGGTCAATGGCATTTTGAAAATGCGATTTCGATGTTTGGATTCGTCCGGAGGAGTCTTGTGCTACAAGCCTGAGAAAGTGAATGATATCATAAGTGCTTGCTGTCTCCTTCACAACTTCTTGTTGGGCGAAGCAATGCCTGCAGAAGACGGTAAATTACGTTTAATTATCGCGTTCATTTTAGTTGTCGTGTCCTCAACTGAATGCCTGTGTTTCGTTTTAGTATAGTTTTGTATGAGAGAACCATGTGATCTACCTTTTCTCTTAGTTCACGTTTATTTCCTTTGTCATGTGTCAGTGTTTGTTTTAGTCTTCAATTTTCCAATTAATTCACTATGAATCTCCTTTATACTCCTAAGTTTTAAACACTTAAGGTGCGTTTTCAAAGGAGCGTGTTGAGGGTAACAATCGAGCGGGAGCGAAAAAAAACTAAAATTCTCGCACCCGCTCCGCGAGCAACCGTTTTCATTAACGCGATATTTTTTGCGGGTGCGAGTAAAAGCCGCGAGCGGGGAACAAAATCGCTACCCGCTCCGATCAGATTCAATTAGATATTCTCGCTAAGCGTTTTTTCTTTCTCGCTTAATGTTTTTCGTAGCCAATAGGAGCGTCGAAAACTTTGGCGCGTGTTTTAAGTGCAGCGCGAGACTTAAAAGTCTACGTTTTAAGCCTAATTATTCAGAGTTTTAAAAGTGAATATAAAAATGGGTAAACAATAGGTAAATATATAAAGTAGGAGGAGCTAATTGAAAAATATAACAAATCGTCACGAGTGACGTTTCTAGTCTAGAGAAATGACGCTCGCGCTCAAATTAGTAAGATCATGGAAAGAATGCGCGTGAGGAAATTTGTTTTAGTCTGAAAATAAAAATTTCCTCCGAGCATTCTACATCCAGACTCACGCCACGTGCAAAATCGCGCGCAACTGTGATGACGATTTCTTATTTTTTGACAAGTTCAGCAAGACCAAATACTTTATATAATCACCTAATACTAATTTGAGCTGAGAATAAAAGGGTTTCAGATGAAAAGAAAGAAAAATTGATAGATTTAGTTAGAAAAAGAGACATTATATGGAGCTTATCGCCACACAGATTTAAAGAGAATAAATCGATGGAAGTAGCGACGAAAGTGGAGATGAATAGTACGTATTTTTTAGTGATATAGGTGTTTTTCTTCAGCTAAAATGTTTATCATTTTGAAAACGAATGTAAAACATTTACTGTAAAATTAGGCTTAACGATCTCTCTATGTAGGGTTATCGAGCACATGAAAACGGTTGGCAAAAAGGTATCGCTAGCGCAAGCGATAGCGACAAAAGGAAAATTTCTTGGCGAGAAACCAAATATCGCTCGTTCCGCTTCTCGCTAAAAAATACCCTCAACACGCGCCTTTGAAAACGCACCTTTAGTCCTTTAATTTCCTACAACTTAATTGTACATGCCCTATTGTTTGATAATAATTCAAAATAGTCACAATGGTCATCATGCAGGAAAATCCCCTCAATAGACACATTTTTAATTA